>ML447951.1:2612-25151 GCA_005239535.1 Nicotiana rustica
TTTCACCCATTGGTGAACTTCCTTCTCGGATACTTCTTATAGTTTGATTAGTTGTCTGTATAAATCATGAACACTCTATCTACCATAAATCTCTCTCATGTAATTATGATAATTTACTAGACGCACTCTCTCAAGCTACAGTAGCTAGATTGCATTACAGTTCACTTTTGATTGCACACGAAGTATCGTTATTTCTAATCCAACTTCTAAACCCTCGATTATGACTTTTGTCTATACTCCGGGAGTGATGTTGTTCAAACAACTACCTAAATATGAACTCTCTCTCAAGTAGATACATAATAAATAGGAACAACTAATTGAGGGCCCTTCAATCAATTTCAACAAGAACGTAGTTGAAAAAATAGAGATTAATCAACCAATCAAAACTATATTAATATCACAATAAGTTTATCCCCCAACGGGTTCCACCAAAACCCTAGATTAAGAAAATTAGCTACTCATATTCATAAGAATCAATTCTAAAATAACTTGCATAATTGAACTACAAAATAATAAATAAGAGCTATAAAAATTAATGTTTGCTTCACTGAGTAGTAATCCACAGATTTTTCTTCACTTCAATGGCTTTCTCTTCTTCTTCAAGTTGTGTTTTTGGGTCTATTTATATGTTTGGGATACACCCTAAACGTGTGGGAGACTTCTATTCCAACCGGGAAACACTTAAAACACTTTAAAACACTTTAAAACTGGGATTTGACCGGATCAGGGGCCAGGCGTTACAGGCCAAACGCCTGGATAACGCCTGGCCAAGGCTGGCGTTTGGGCTCTGGAGCTTGGATAACGCCAGGCTAGGGCTGGAGTTTGGGCTCTGGCTCCTGGATAACGCCAGGCTATGCCTGGCCTTAAGGCTCAAACGCCCGGCTATAGCCCGGTGCACTCCTCTTTGCCTATTGAGCGTATTTTCGACGTATTTGCATCTATTTAGCTCGGCTTCCATCTCCAATTCACCTACACATGAAATAGACTCCGTTATACACATAAAAAGTGTATTTTTATCATTAACGCACATAAAATGTAAGGTATACAACGTGTTACACCATGAATTCTAGCCACGCATCAGTCATCAATTTCACGAGGGATCTTTTTTCTTCATCTTTAATTCATTAGATGTTATGAAATTCTAGAGATTAAATGCTTGAAGGTCTCTGACTCTCTAATGACATTTGAAAAGAACTTACCGCCCTATTTAGTTCAATTTAAATTTTTAGGCGACTTTGAACTTGTATCTTGAAAATGTTTAGTGTGGATATGTAACTTCAATTTGAGATTGACTTAGAAATTAAATCAGTGTATCATATAAATTTTTAAGACACGAGTTTAGAAGTAATCAAGAGTCATACTCTTGTAAGTTAAATATGCTAGGTATAGTTACCGTGCATTTGTTTTGATCTTCAATTTTATGAATGATGTGCCATAATTGATAAATTTTATGACCCGATTAGATAGGTTCAACATAGTCCAGCACATTGAGAAAATAATGGTGGTGGTCCAACTATAGGATTAAATGCACCTGTCTTTATTCTCTTAATCGATTTGCTAATGTGTCCCAAGAGGTGCATCTTAGTAAAATTAATTCTATTTGGGGAACGAGATCTGAGTTGAAGTGATATTTAAAAGTTACTTACTTTGTGTGTTGTGGAGGCTACACTCCATGTTGTAAGTTTTTTCAAATAGCATGAGATTTGAGTAGTGTTAGATTTCTTTTTTTATTTTCTTTGTTACTTTTTTCAAAAACATTAAATGGGAGGAAATGGTTTTACTGAAGTTTGTCCTAATTGTAATTTCACTCTTACGGCATCCAATCTCTACGAAGAATTATGGTGTCTCTCTCTCTCTCTCTCTCTCTCTCTCTCTCTCTCTCTCTCTCTCACACACACACACACACACACATTTGGTCATCGACTTCACCAGGGATTTTTTCATCATCAATTCAATAGATGTTATGAAGTTCTAAAAATGAAATGCTTGCAGGTCTCTGACTCTCTAATGACATTTGAAAAAAACTTGTTGCTCTTTTTAGTTAAATTTTTAGGCGACTCTGAACTTGTAACTTAAAAATGCTCAGTGTAGATATATAACTTCAATTTGAGATTCACTCAGAAATTAGATTTATGTATCATAGAAATTGTTAAGACATGAGTTTAGAAGTAATAGAGAGTAATATTCTTGTAAGTTATATATGCAAAGTATCGTTACCATGCATATGTTTTGATCTCAAATTTTATGAATAATATGCCAAATATATTATATATTATGACCCGACTAGATAGATTCAGCAAAGTCGGGGCCAACTCATTGTGCAAATAGTGGTGGTCCGACTCTATGACTAAATGCACCTGCCTTTATTCTCTTAATCAATTTGATAATGTGTCCCTATAGGTGTAGTTTAGTAATTGTAATTCTATTTGGAAAACAAGATCTGAATTGAAATGACATTTAGAGGTTGCTTACTCTGTGTATGTTGTGGAGGCTACACTACATGGTGCATGTTTTTTCAAATAGCATGAGATTTTTGAGTAGTGTTAGATTTTTTTTAATTTTCTTTATTACTTTTTGAAAAAACAATAAATGGGAGGAAAGGGTTTTATTGAAGTTTGTCCTGATCGTAATTTCACTCTTATGGTACCCAATCTCTATGAATATTTCTGCTCTCGCTCTCTCACACACACATTTGTTCATCGACTTAACTAGGGATCTTTTTTCTTTATCTTCCATTCATTTGAAGTTATAAAGTTTTAAAAAGGAACTGCTAGCAGGTCAATGACTCTCTAATGGAATTTAAAAAGAACTTACCTCCCTATTTAGTTCAATTTAAATCTTTAGGCGACTTTGAACTTGTATCGTGAAAATGTTTAGTATGGATATGTAACTTCAATTTGAGATTGACTAAGAAATTAGATAAATGTATCATAGAAATTGTCAAGACACGAAGTTAGAAGTAATCGAGAGTTATACTCTTGTAAGTTATATATGCAAAGTATCGTTATCGTGCATATGTTTTGATCTCAAATTTTATGAATGATGTGCCAAAGTTGATATATTTTATGACTCAACTAGATAGATTCAACATAGTCTGGGCCAGCACATTGAGAAAATAGTGGTGGTGGTCCGACTCTATGACTAAATGCACCTGAATTTATTCTCTTAATGGATTTGCTAATGTGTCCCAAGAGGTGCAGCTTAGTAATTATAATTCTATTTAAGGAACAAGATCTGAATTGAAATGATATTTAAATAGTTTTTACTCTGTGTATTTTGTGGAGGCTACACTCCATGTTCCATATTTTTTCAAATAGCTTGAGATTTGAGTAGTGTGAGATTTTTGTTTTTATTTTCTTTGTTACTTTTTTCAAAAACAATTAATAGGAGGAAAGGGTTTCACTGAAGTTTGTCCTAATTTTAATTTCACTCTTATGGCATCCAATCTCTATGAATAATCTCTATCTCTCTCTCTCTCTCAGATTTGGTCATCGACTTCACGAGGGATCTTTTTTCTTCATCTTCAATTCATTAGATGTTATGAAGTTCTAGAGATAAAATGCTTGCAGGTCTCTGACTCTCTAATGACATTGAAAAGAACTTACCGCCTATTTAATTAAATTTAAATTTTTAAGCGACTTTGAACTTGTATGTTAAAAATATGTAGTGTGAATATATAACTTCAATTTGACATTAACTTAGAAATTAGATCAATGTATCATAGAAATTATTAAGACACGAGCTTAGAAGTAATCAAGAGTCATACTCCTGTAAGTTATATATGCAAGGTATAGTTACCGTGCATATGTTTTGATCTCTAATTTTATGAATGATGTGCCAAAATTGATATATTTTATGACCCGATTAGATAAATTCAGCATAGTCCAACACATTGAGCAAATAGTGGTGGTGGTCCAACTCTATGATTAAATGCACCTGCCTTTATTCTCTTAATCGATTTGCTAATATGTTCCAAGAGGTGCATCTTAGTAATTTCTATTTGGGGAACAAGATTTGAATTGGAATGACATTTAAAGGTTGCTTACTCTTTGTATGTTGTGGAGGCTACACTCCATGTCGCAAGTTTTCTCAAATATCATGAGATTTGTGTAGTGTTAGATTTTTTTTCATTTTCTTTGTTACTTTTTTGAAAAATATTAAATGGGAGGAAAGAGTTTCACTGAAGTTTGTCCTGATTGTAATTTTACTCTTATGTCATCCAATCTCTACGAAGAATTATGCTCTCTCTCTCTCTCTCTCTTAGATTTGGTTATCGACTTCACGTGGATCTTTTTTCTTCATCTTCAATTCATTAGATGTTATGAAATTCCAAGGTTGAAATGCTTGCAGGTCTCTGACTCTCTAATGACATTTGAAAAGAACTTACCGTCCTTTTTTAGTTTAATTTAAATCTTTAGCGACTCTGAACTTGTAACTTAAAAATTCTTAGTGTGGATATGTAACTTCAATTTGATATTCACTCAGAATTAGATCAATGTATCATAAAAATTGTTAAGACATGAGTTTAGAAGTAATCAAGAGTAATACTCTTGTAAGTTATATATGCAAAGTATCGTTACCGTGCATATGTTTTGATCTCAAATTTTATGAATAATATGCCAAATATATTATATAGTATGACCCAACTAGATAGATTCAGCGAAGTCCACGCCAACGCATTGAGAAAATAGTGGTGGTCCGACTCTATGACTAAATGCACCTGCCTTTATCCTCTTAATCGATTTGCTAATGTGTCCCCATGGGTGCATTTTAGTAATTGTAATTCTATTTGGGGATAAAGATCTGAATTGGCATGCTATCCAATTGTTGCGTGTTTTTTTCAAATAGCATGAGATTTGAGTAGTGTTAGTTTTTTTTTCATTTTCTTTGTTACTTTTTTCAAAAATAATAAATGGGAGGAAAGGGTTTCACTGAAGTTTGTCCTGAGTGTAATTTAACTCTTATGGTATCTCTCTCTCTCATATTTGGTCGTTGACTTCACTAAGGATCTTGTTTCTTCATCTTTAATTCATAAGATGTTGAAGTTCTAATGATGAAAATGCTAGCATGTCTTTGACTCTCTAATGGTATTTGAAAATAACTTACAGCCCTATTTAATTTATATCACTAGGCGACTCTAAACTTGTAACTTGAAAATGCTTAGTACTGATATGTAACTTTAGTTTAAGAGTGACTAAGAAATTAGATCAATGTATCATAGAAATTGTTACACATGAGCTTCAAAGTAATCGAGAGTAATACTCTTGTAAGTTAAATATGCACAGTATCGTTATTGTGCATATTTTTTGATCTCAATTTTTTTTAATAATATGCCGAGGTTGTTATATATTATGACCTGACTAGGTAGATTCAGCAAAGTGCAAGCTATCATATTGAGAAAATAGTGGTGGTCCGACTCTACGACTAAATGCACCTGCCTTTATTCTCTTAATCTATTTGCTTATGTGTCCCTTGAGGTGAAGCTTATTAATTGTATATCTATTTGGGGAACAAGATTTGAATTGGAATGATATTTAATGTTTTCTTACTTTGTATATGTTGTGGAGGCTACACTCCATGTTGCAAGTTTTTTCAAATAGCATGAGATTTGAATAATGTTAGATTTTACTTCATTTTCTTTGTTACTTTTTTCTAAAACAATAAATGGGAGGAAAGGGTTCATTGAAGTTTGTCCTGATTGTGATTTCACTCTTATGACATCCAATCTCTATGAATAATTCTCCTTTCTCTCTCTCCCTCTCTCTCTCTCTCATATTTGGTCATCGACTTCACTAGGGATCCTTTTCCTTTATCTTCATATTCTAAAGATGAAATGCTAGTAGGTCATTGACTCTCTAATGACATTTAAAAAGAACTTACCGCCCTATTGAGTTCAAGTTAAATCTTTTGGCGACTCTAAACTTGTATCTTGAAAATACTTAGAGTGGATATGTAACTTCAATTTTAGATTGAACTAGAAATTAGATTAATGTATCATAGAAATTGTTAAGACATGAGTTTAGAAGTAATCGAGAGTAATACTCTTGTAAGTTATATATGCAAAGTATTATTGCCGTGCATATGTTTTGATCTCATATTTTATGAATGATGTGCCAAAATTTTTATATTTAATGACCCGACTAGATAGTTCAACAAAGTTTGGGCCAACACATTGAGCAAATACTGGCGGTGCTTAACTCTATGACTAAATACTGTGATGACCCAAAGGGTCATCTTATAAATTAAGACTCCATTCTAGGCTCATTAGCTTTAAAAAGTATAATTTTAATTACCTCAATTTGCGTGCGCAGTTCGGGCATGAAACCGGAAAGCTTTTAATGTGAAAATATGAGAAATAGTAATTTTTGGAATTTAAAATTTGATTTTAGTTGACTTTGTTCAACATTTTGAGTAAACAGACCCGTATCTGTGTTCCAACGATCCCGGGAGGTCCGCAGTAAAATATGGGACTTGGGCGTATGCCCGAAATTGAATTCTGAGGTCCCTAGCTTTAGAAATCAATTTCTAAAGAAAATTATTTTGCTGGATTTTCAATAAAATAAAGAAATAAATTAATGTTTGAAACCGTTGGTATCGGGCCCGTATTTTGGTTTCGAAGCTCGATACAGCTTTTTATGATATTAAAGTCCTATCTTTGAAATTTGGTAAGAATCATAGTTGATTTGACGTGATTCGGACGTCCGGTTGAGAAATAGTGAAAGTTAAGAGTTCTTGAGAAAAATGATGAGTTTTGAGGTTAAATTCATAGTTTTAGATCTTATTTTCATGATTTGATCGCGCGAGAAAGTCTGTATGATGTTTTTAGACTTGCGTGCATGTTTGGTTTAGAGCCCCGAGGGCTTGGGTGAGTTTTGGGTAGGCTATGGGATGTTTTAAACTTGGAATTTTCTGCTGTCATAACTATATCTTGTGCACTGACGGATTTTCTTTCGTGTTCGCAAAGCTTTTCTCGCGAACACGGAGAGTAAAAATGTCCGAGGGAGAAATCCTTCATTGCGAACGCGAGGAGTTGGACGCAAACGCGAACGCGAAGCACTGAGGGGTAGTGCCCTTCGCGAATGCGCCCACCCCACTGCGAACGCGTTGTACAAATGGACCTGGGGGAGGGGGAGCCTGCTTGTTCTATGAGAACGCGTTAGTGGGGCCGCGAACGAGATGGCCTGTGGAGTTAAAGCTCCGCGAACGTGGTCCATCCAATGCGAACGCGGCAGGCCCATCGCGAATGCGATGAAGGCGTGCCCAGTCATATAAAAACAGTTTTAAAACTCGGGCAGAACGTATCTTTCACCTATTTTCGAACTATAAAGACCTAGAGGCGATTTTCTTCACACAAATTTATCCCCAAGGTGTTGGTAAACAATCCTAAACTCTTCTCTTTCAATTACCCAATATTTTTCATCACTTTTCAATCCAATATCAAGAATATTCATGGTAAAAATTGAGAGTTTGGGTAGAATTAGGGAATTTTGTAAAAATGAGATTTTGACCTTGAATTTGGGGTCGGATTTCGAAATTAATTGCATATTCGGGCTCGGGGGTAAATAGGTAAACGAAATTTGGTCCGAACCCCGAGTTTAGACCAAGCAGGCCCGGGGCCGGGTTTTAACTTTTTTTGACAAAATTGAGGAAAACAATAATTTTTAGTAAAGTTAGTTCCTTTAGCATAAATTAATTATATTAAAATAATTATGATTAGATTCGAGTGGGTTAGAGGCAAATTCGAATAGAAAAGCGGCAATTGAGCTGTGAGTGGCCTTCGAATTTGAGGTAAGTGCTTGGTTTAACCTTGACTTGAGGGAATAGGAATTCTCCATTAAATGCTATGTGAATTTACATGTGTGTGGTGTATAGGTGAGGTGAAGAGTATCTATGCACCACTAAATTATTGTTGAACATGGTCCTTTCCCCGTTTCCAAATATTTGCTTCCGGGTTTAATTGTTTCATGATCGTTGATGTTTATATGGCTATTTGGATTCGTTAGCTTATTGTTAAGTATTGTTGCAAGTATATTGGAAGTGTTGACTATTCTCTTGATTTTGTTATGTTACATAAGGATTGAGTTCGATGTCAGTGTTACAATATGTATATAATTTCCGGTTGGTTTCGTTGTGAAATGATAATTGATGAAGTTTATGAGTTCTATAACATCTGTTTACAATTGTTGATACAAAAATATTGTGAATGGCTTGGCCTGAATTATGAAAGTTTTCATAAATAAACTGATATGGTATGTCTGGTGGGAGCGGGTTGCACGCCGCAACAAGGAGTGATAAGGGTGGACATGTGGGATCGGGTTGCACGCCACAAATATGAGATATAAGGGTGATATATATATATATAAGGAGGAGCAATAAGGGTGGACATGTGGGATCGGGTTGCACTCCGCAACAAGGAGAAATAAGGGAGAATATTCATGTTTTATTATTTATAAAATAAAGGCAGGAATATTCATTGTTTTATTGTTATTATTTCATATTATGCTCTTACTGTTATTTAAAGTGAAACGTGTTCTGTTTACAATTGTTGAGACATAAATATTGTGAAAGGCTTTGACTTAAATTGTGAAAATCCCTTTTTATAAATAAAGTGATGTGATTGTCTGGGAGTGCAGGTTGCACTCCGCAACAAGGAGTGATAACGGTGGACAAGTGGGATCCGGTTGCACGCCGCAACAGGAGAAATAAGGGTGATATATATATAGGGAGGATCAATAAGGGTGGACAGGTGAGAGCGGGTTGGCGCCACAACAATGAGTGATAAGGGAGAATTTTTATGTTTTACTGATTTTCAAAATAAGGATTTGAAAAAAAACTCTGGTTTTATTAAAAATATTTTCATACTCTGATTTTTACTGTGATTTAAATTGAAACTTGGAAAGTTTGAGGAGTTGATTATAGTTGATATCTGAAAAGAGTTATCCGAGTTGTTTTTAGTTACTGTTGCAAGTTACTGGTTATTTAGTTTATTATTATTATTTTCGTCTTGCTTTATTATATATTGTTCACAGGTTATATGTTTAATGCCCCGGCGTAGCCTTGTCACTATTTCGTCGAGGTTAGGCTCGGCACTTACTCAGTACATGGGGTCGATTATACTGATACTATACTCTGCACTCTTTTGTGCAGATCCAGGTACCGGTTAGAGTTAGGTGAACGTAGTAGCTGACATTATTCACACGGAGGCACGAGGTAGATCTGCTGGAGTTCGAAGATTCCTGGAGTCTTCTCTATGCTATTTAGTTGCTATTTTATTTCATTCAAAATAGAGATATTTTGCTTTCACCCAAATACTTGTAGCATTCATTAGTAGTTCGTGAATTGTGACACCAGACCCTGGGTAGTTATACATTTAGTATTGGTTCGTGGTTCATTTCATTTTATCTAATATTATTCATGAAGTCATTTATTGGAAAGCATTAGATTTATTTGTTTTATTTTTAAGATTTTCTATTGTGTCAAGTAAACTTTTAAAGGAAATGGATAGTAAATTTTTAACATCAGCTTGCCTAGCAAGTATTGTGTTAGACGCCATCACGATCCCGTGGGTTGGGAATTTGGGTCGTGACAGGTTGGTATCAGAGCACTAGGTTGCATAGGTCTCACAATTCACGAACAAGCTTGATAGAGTCTGAAGGATCGGTACAGAGACATCTGTACTTATCTCTCAGAGGCTATGAAGTTAGGAACAAACTCATTTTTATTTCTACTCTGTCGTGCGATTCTTGATATCTCAGAAAAATACTGACTGAACTCTTCTATTTTCTCACAAATGGCGAGAACACGTGCTTCCTCTTCTGCGAACCAACAATCCGGTCTTGCAGCAGCAACAACTCCTATTAGGGGCAAAGGCCGAGGCAGGGGCAGGACTCAACCCATTGCTCGGGAAGCAGCCCCAGCTGTGGAGCCTTAGATAGAGATTGATGGGGGGGGGGCTCCAGCTCAAACCATTCCAGCGGGACCAACTCAGGTCCCAGAGGGGTTCATTGCTACCCTGGTACTTCAGGATGCTTTGGTCCGATTAGTGGTCCTGATGGAGAGTGTAGCCCATACTGGCGCACTCCCTGTTGCAGCAGCCGTATCTCAGGCTGGAGGAGGGTTCCAGACTTCTGCTACCCACACTCGTGATCAAACTACTTCTCACATCTAGACCCCAGCAGCCAACCCAGTTGGGGTAGTTCAGACAATTGCGGTAGCCCCGATTGCTGATGGGGCATCTATGATTTCTGATGCTTTGTGGAGACTGGACAGGTTCATCAAGCTATTTCCACTCCATTTTAGTGGTACATCTTTTGAAGACCCACATGATTTTCTTGACCGTTGTTATGAAGTATTGCAGAACATGGGGATAAGTTGAAAGCAACGGGGTGGGTTTATATGAGTTGTGGAGTTTAAATTGTGGATTATCAGACACTGTGGCCTGTGACCTGTGACTTCGTGCCAAGTGGGGAAGTCCACTGTCAAGGAATATATTGCGGGATCATTTGTTATATCGGTGTTGGCCCAGAATGTATAAGGCCTGATATATTGCAAGAGATAAAGCTGGGACTTGCGGTATGTCTGCCTCCTTAATAACTCTATACCTCAATACCAAAGGAGTTATATAAAAAAATTTAAATCTACGGAAGCTCTACTCAGCGTGAAAGTCACGATTGTGGATTTTTGGGGTGCTTCGGAGGGAGTGCAGGGGTTGACGAGATTCTAGACTATAAGGTCCATGCCAAGATTTATCTGTATAGAGCTCTACTTGTGTGATCATTGTGCACCAATAGGGATGAGAGTTACCCTAAATAATAACGAAGAGTATATGAATAAGTGGGGTAGCTCAGCAGTGTTGAGTCAACATAGTAAAAGAAGAAATTGGCCTCTGGTGTTTGTGGCAAGCCTACGAAGAGGACGACCAGCCATTGAAACATCAACTACTTGGATCAGGTCTCCCAAATGCTATTGATAGAATTTGTTTCTCAGACTCATTAAAGGATTCAACTATAATCGTAAAATTTTGTATGATGCAGGACAGGTTGACACTTTATTTCGGCTATGGTAGAAATTGTCCTAGACTTGGGAGAGTCATATTTCATCAGAGCACTCAGGCTACGTGCCCCATTACAGTTACAACTCAACTTACATGTCCAGCTAGGGGAAAGGGGTCGGAATGTCGAAGGGGGAGGTCAGACTCCTAGAGGTGGAGACCCAGCCTGTTGATATACTTTCTATGGTATGGCTGAGGTCGATATATTAGATAGTGTCACTACAATTACAATTTCTAGTTATTATAAAGTGGCAATTTCCTTAACTTGATTCGGTTATGAGTATCTCAGAAAAATTCTCCTAATATGCTCCACTCAAGGGTGAGCTTCGTATACCTGAAATCTACTTATGTGAATACTTGTATTGGGAGATTATATGGAGATAGCTATGTCTATCATTACGTGTTGTAATTTTGTTTAACGGAAAATATTTAAAAGAATAAAATGGAATGTTTCGATTGGCACAATGTGCATATTACTTGTGATTCAGAACTGAGGACGAGATCCTCGCATTTTAAATATGATTTGGTATGCTTAAATCGGGTTACAAGCCGCGATGGAAGTTATATAAGGACGAGGTCCATGTGATGAAAATTCTTGTGCTTAAATTCTCTCTTGTGAAATTGAAATTTGTACTATACTACTAATAGGAGTCATGCCTGTTAGGTTTATCTGAAAATTTTTGTATAAAATTTATCTGTGCATAATTTGCCAAATCTGTGTTATAATTGTTGAGCTTTAAACTGCAAGGTAGGTGCCTGCCCATGTGGCGTTAAATGAACCACGTTAATTCAGGTAGATAATTATGAGTTCTCCATGCGTCGCATCTCGTTGTCAGTATTGTGAAGGTTTGAAAGGAGGTTATTGTTAACGTAAAGTTATTTGATGATTCTGCAATTGATTATGAGCAACTATTAAGATCATATTAAACAAAAATGGTGTTCCATTTAAATGGTTGGACGAGTGTGAGGTAAACTTTTAAAAGCTCAAGACAACTTTGACTTCAGCTATCACGACCCAAAATCTATTATAGGCCGTGATGGCGCCGGACGCCACTGTCAGGTAAGCCAACACAAACTAGTTAATTAAATCCTCATTTTTATTTTTTTTTCGAAATCATTTCTTTTCATTACATTAAATAGCAATAATGGACTTCCACTGAGTAGCGAAATATCTTTAACAAATTCAAATAATGAATAAATCCCATAGTCATCCCAGAACCCAGTGTCACAAGTGCATGAGCAATTTCTAGAAAATAAGATGTAATACAATAATCTGTCTGGAATACAATTGGACAGTAGAAGAAGTACAATAATATACTCTGAAGGAGACTCTACTGGCTGCGGTTGTCTCGAGAGATGCATCTCACCTAAGTCTCTGTATTAATCATGTCGCTGCGCCAAAATAGGCCACTAGACGTATATGTACCTGTGCAACAAAATGCACATCAAGTGCAGTATGAGTACAAAAACAACATGTACCTTGTAAGTATCCCGCCTAACCTCAAAGAGGTAGTGACGAGAGGTCGACTCCAACACTTGCTAGTGGTCCAATAAATATCGGGTACCGTAAAGAAATAAATAAATATGACACAGAGTAAATATATGAAGCAAACAAGTATAAATCACGTGGTACAATCCCCTTCTTTACAATTTATTCAACTATCAACTAGCATGTTTCCTCCGTGATCGGAGCATATACATAGATATATTTATATATATATATATAAAAATATATATATATTTATAGGATATGCCGAGGCGTATGGCCTGATCCAACATAAAAATAAACTGTGCATTGCCAGAGGGTCGAATAGCGCGAACCATAGATGTATCTATTAACCTGCTGAGGAGAACATCCCGCTCCCATGAGAGTAGTGGAAAGGATCACCCAACTCGCGGATATATAGTTGCGACGCGGTTACATATAAATAGATTTACCCCGCTCGCGAATCATACATGCGACGCAGGTACTCATTGATACACACATTCAAATAGTCACTCCAAACTTTATCAAGAAATATTTAACCAAGGGAAAATCAACTCTTTCTTCACGATTTAGAAAAAAATAAAGTTTAACTTATTTGGAAATTCATTTAATAATTTGATGTGACGTGAACAATTCAAATTGTCAAAAGGTTACAAATAAGTCAATTACAACATGCTTTCGGGTCCTAGACTACCCGGACTTAAGTACATTAGTAGCTACGCACGGACTCTCGTCACCTCATGTGTACGTAGCCCCTACAAATAGTAGCACGTAATCAATAATTTAACCTATGTGAATAATTTCCTCCTACAAGGTTAGAAAGTATACTTACCTCGCTCCGAAGTTCCATAACCGGTATTCCACGCCCTTCCGATGACTCTAATAAATGCACAACGCTCCAAAACTAGCCAATAATTATTCAAACCCATTAATATATACCCAATTACTCAATATAAGCTGATTTATAAAAATTCCTAACCCCGAACGAAAAGTCAATAGAATCACCCTCGGACCCACGTGCCTGGATTCCGAAATTTTCCCAGATAAAGTTTACCCATAGCTTCACTAACTCAAATATATATTTTACCCTCAATTTCATGCCCAAATTCATGGCCAAATTCCAAAAATATAAATTTTCTAGGTTTTCTATCAAAACCCCAAGTTTCCACAAATTTCCATGTTAACAATCTATACATAATCAATGTATTTAACTCAAGTGGGTGGGGATAGCTTACCTTTCCATATATGATGAAACCCCCTCTTCAAACCCTCCAATAATCGCCCGAACCAAGAGAAAATGAAAGAAAGTGGCCAAATCCTGCTTTTAAAATAACACACTGCCCAAACGCGACCTCTGCATCTGCGGTCGAACCGTCGTACCTGCGGCCTCGCAGGTGCGGCCCAAACCTCGCACCTGCGCACTCCCTTTCGCAGGTGCGGACACACCCTCGCACCTGCGCTCCGAAGCTTTTTTTCACCCACCGCACCTGCGGCCCCGTTTGCGCAGGTGCAATCGCACCAAACGAACTCGATCCGTTAATCACCCGGAATCCACCCGGGGCCCTCGGGACCCCGTCCAGTCACACCAACCACTTCCAAAACATAATGCGGACCCGCTCGAGGCCTCAAATCACATCAAACAATGTCGAAATTGCGAATCACACCCCAATTCAAACTTGAAGAACTTTAGAACTTCGAACTTCTTCATTCGATGCCGAAACCTATCAAATCACGTCCGATTGACCTCAAATTTTTTACACAAGTCATATTCAACATTATGGACCTACTCCAACTTCCGAAATCAGAATCCGACACTGATATCAAAAGTCCACTTCCGGTCAAACTTCTCAAAAACCTTCAAATTTATAACTTTAGCCAAATGACACAAAAATGACCCACGGACCTCCAAATCCACTTCCGATCACGCTCCCAATACTAGAATCACCATACGGAGCTATTCCCAGACTCTGAATCCCAAACGGACATCGATAACACTGAAATGCACTTCAACCCAAATTTAAGAAATTCTTCCAAAAATCCTAACTTCCACAATAGGCGCCGAAACGCTCCCAGGTCATCCAAAACCCGATCAGGACATACTCCCAAGTCCAAAATCATCATACGAACCTGCTGGAACCTTTAAATCCCAATTCCGAGGTCGTTTTACTCAAAATCCAAATCTTGGCCGATTCTTTCAACTTAAAGCTTCCAAAACGAGAATTCTCTTTACAAATCAACTCCAAAACGTCCACAATTCAAATTTCGACCATGCGAACAAGTCATAATACCTGAAGTGAAGCTGCTCATGGCCTCCAACTGCTGAACGACGCGCTAGAGCTCAAAATGACCGGTCGGGTCGTTACATTCTCTCCCACTTAAACATACGTTCGTCCTCGAACGTGCTAAGAACTGCGTTGGAGTTATCTGAAATCACTGTTAACACCTAGAGCACCTACCCGTGCTACCACAACTCAGTTAAGCACCCTAACTCGATCAAATCTGATGATATTCTCTTTTACTTGGGAAAATGAGCCTTAGAGCCCAATTTCAACATCCGCTACATAAAGAAAATGAACTCTGGAAGGAACTACTCAACCCACGTAACTAATATGAACTTTTTCTCAGAAAAAGGGGAAACAAAACACACAAAAGAATAGAGTATGAAACTGTACTCATCATCATACTGTTGCGGCGTGCAACCCGATCCAAATAACATACCCGTGACGGTGTGCCACCTGATCCACACATAATATTCACATAAGGAGATACATACCGAGCTAACTTGCTCATTACAACAAAATACCAAATATCAGTCACTAGAGAACCAAGTGCATAATACCAACACTGGGAAGACAGATAGCGCCAAACGCTACAAAACTCGAGCACAGCTGAGGTGCGACATATAATCTGAATCTCAGAGCCATCCTGCTCATATAACATCATCGCTACGTAGAACCTCAACACATAAGAAATTTAACAAGCCGTTACACAACTCATACGGTACAATATAACATTACATGAAATAGCTAACAATGAAACCGCATCCATCATCCGAATACTCCTCCATGAGGAGTGCTATGCTGAAATGAACATACCTGACATGATATAGAACCCACATTCATATTTAAATTCCTTCACAAACCTCAAGCCGATTCCGACCGCGCCGAACTAGGCTAATAGCCTTACCTGGGTCCACAATAACCCACTCTTTCTCATAACACACAAGAACAACCATCATAGCCGGGACAAACTCCCACAATCCACAACCAAAAGAATCGAACGCCCTCCAAGCATAAATTCTCAAATAAGCAATACCACCACATTCTTCATACTTGGTTTAAATCTTTAATCAATCAAGTCACTACATGTCACCCTCATACAATCTTCCCGTGGAATAAACTTCCACTACCCCATGCACCAGGTAACAAGTTTGCACCTCCATACTACCGGTGATACAAATGCTGAAAAGCAAATCAAGAATTCGCAACCAGAACGTAAAGCCTCTTACACAAACACTGGTCTCAGGTGATTCTAAAGACAATACCATCTTACTCTAAACATCCAAATTCCTTTGTTACTCATCCGAGCTCGTGACGTCCTTTCCAATACTGAACCGCGACCTTGATCCTTACTTTCAAATTCATACTGCTTACTGCACCTAACATGCCAATACGCGATAGCGAAAGAATTCCATCATAACCCCTGAACCACTAATAGGGTAACACCTCATCATCTAGAAACTTTTTACTTAACTCATTCCGAGATGACCAGTGCAACGCATGAGTGAATTCTCATAACCGAAGAACATGCAAATCCTCAAGTAGTGGTCTAAACCACCATAACCCTTCCGGGATCCGCCTACGCACCACAGGTCATAATACCTGAATACTCCCAAATAGAATCAATCACGGCAGCCGTCAAGTCTTGCATATACCGCCACAAATCACATGCATAAACTAACCACGCTGGAGGGACTAATCACTTTCACCCTCATGCCGTATCAACCATGGCTAACCAATCTGACTCCTTCTGACTCATCCTTAACTTGCCTGAGAAATAATAATAGCTCCATTCCTTACACCACGAACATAACTTCGCACTCATCCCGAGTGACCCCATTCCACGAGACCACCCTGTCTCCAGACCCATGAACCTTCTCATACCTCCCTGGTGCACACGTTCGCATCCTCGATAGATACACCCATTCTAAAATTTCCACTACGAATCTGAAGTCATTCCCTCTCATTCCTCCCAAATACTGCAATGCAAGACGAGAACAACATGGAACACCCTGAGCCTCTTATCATAATCCAGTGCCAAAAACTTGATTCCCAACCATACCGCGGGCTTGAAATCCTTAGTCACCGCATTTTAACCCCTTTGAGTTCACTAGGTCCGTTGTTGAGAGTTACCCACTCTGGCTTGGTCCCGAATATGATCAACTCCAAGGCTCCACTGACAAATGAACACCCATCTCCATGAAGCACCTGGATGAATCGCTCCCCTTGAAAATCACCTCTGAACGAAGCATAAGTCCTGAATCTTCCCAAAGCCCGAACACGAGCCGATAAGGCCAACCATAGCACACCTTTACCAATTCATTTTCTCAAATTACTACTCATGCTTTTTCCTTAGCTGTAATAACCCATCAATATGCTAATACCCAGAAATCTCGCAAATAGATGACCATGCAACCCAACCGTAAGAGGTGGGACTCTCCCACTTAGCTTGAAACTACCATTACACAACTCTAGAACCCACCAGGATTCTTTCTTCGTTGTTGAACTGATCTTGCGCCACCAATTTGCCAAATTCCTCGAAATCCTTCCATTAGCATTTCATGAACACTCTGCATCTCCATCGACATTTGCCTATCTGACCTCTTTTTGGATAGTCAGTAGAATTCTTCGCAGAAGCTTCGCCAACCACGCGACCGCTGACCTACCTAATAGATATAAGCCACATGCGGAAATTATCTGCCGACATCAACCAACGATGCTGCACTGCACCATCACTACGACATCAATAACCCATCCTGAGCCCTTTCTCATGCACCCACTGTACATAGTTCGATCACTCCTTATGGAGCTCAACTTAAATGTGCGACAATATTTTTTCCAAATTCGCACAATATTTTTTCCAAATTCAAAGTTACGTTGTATCCTTCTTCATACCAAGCAACTCCTTTTTATTACATCCAATTCCCCGACCATACAATAGCCAATATTTCAAATTAAGCATGTGGACCCGACCACCGTCCACTAAAATCCCCAAATCACTCTAAACCCCTCCTCAAGGTGCGTAGTTACCCTGCCACTGAATCTATTTGCTACTCTGCCACTCTCCCACTTAGGTCAAACTCACTACCTTAAGCAGCCATTCGACTCCTGCTTCTTACGCTTGACCTTCTAGAAGTTAACCACTTCTTGACACTTCCTAGAGGTTCCTCCTCATCCTTTGCTGCTCAACTGTTGCCTTATATCAATGTCTATCTCTGCATTACTTGAACAACAGGTCTCCACCACTTTAAACCTTTCCGAAGATCATCTTTCTCGAGCCGTCAACATTGAAAACACCGGTCCGATCCTGAACTACCACACCTCGCGATCTCTGACAGCTGCTTCGCCAATACTATCCCACATCCTGCCCCAAAGGTGAATTGAAGAAGATCATAACACCAGCGACTTAACACATTCCATCGAGGGCGATGACACCACGTCGCAGATAAAAGTTCCACCACACTAGAGCACAACGAGTCTCGTTACTCTATCAATCCACACCTAAACATTGATAGTCCGATTGCCCTTCCTCTTACCGGAAATAACATGCCAAATCTCTGAACCATGAACTGAGCTGAAATGATAGAAAGGCCTTTCGCAAGGCGATGACAATAACCTCATCAAATACGCAGGGAGAAACATCCTGCACCATATCTGTAGTACCATTGTAATTACTCACCTCCCAATTTATAACCAGCGCTTCGCATCGCATAAGGTTGAATGGGAATGAAATGAAGGCATAAGCCTCAAAGAATCAAGAAGGGAAGTGCTCCTAACAACCCTGTAGCCTCTCGAAGATAAGTATAGATGTCTCTGTACCGATCCGCAAGACTCTACTAGACTCGCTCATGACTCGTGAGACCTAAGGGAACCTAGTGCTCTGATACCACGTTGTCACGACCCAAAATCCATTACAGGCCGTGATGGCGCCGGACGCCACTGTCAGGCAAGCCAACACTAACTAGTTAATTAAATCCTCATTTTATTTTATTTTCGAAATCATTTCCTTTCATTACATTAAATAGCCATAATGGACTTTCACTGAGTAGAGAAATATCTTTAACAAATTCAAATAATGAATAAATCCCATAGTCATCCCAGAAACCGGTGTCACAAGTGCATGAGAAATTTCTAGAAAATAAGATGTAATACAATAATCTGTCCGGAATACAATTGGACAGTAGAAGAAGTACAATAATATACTATAAAGGAGACTCTGCTGGCTGTGGTCGTCTCGAGAGATGCAGCTCACCTAAGTCTCCGTATCAATTATGCCGTTGCGCCAAACTAGGCCCTAGACGTATATGAACTTGTACAACAAAATGCACAGCAAGTGCAGTATGAGTACAAAAATAACGTGTACCCAGTAAGTATCCTCCCTAACCTCAAAGAGGTAGTGACGAGAGGTCGACTCCGACACTTGCTAGTGGTCCAATAAATATCGGGTACCGTAAAGAAATGAATAAATACGACACAGAATAAATATATGAAGCAAACAAGTATGAATTACGTGGTAAAATCCACTTCTTTACAATTTATTCAACTATCAACTAGCAAGTTTCCTCCGTGATCGGAGCATATACATAGATATGGTGAATTTCGTCAAAAGGTTGTAATAATTCAATTAAGGGAAAACCCTTGGACGCACTGTCGTCTAGACAAATATTACGCACGATTCCATGAAGATAATACATATATAGGATATGCCGAGGCATAAGGCCCGATCCAACATAAAAGTAAACTGTGCACTATTAAAGGGTCGAATGGTGCGAACCATAGATGCATCTATTAATCTGCCGAGGTGAACGACCCACTCCCATGAGAGTAGTGGAAAGGATCATCCCGCTCACGGATATATAGTTGCGATGCGGTTACATATAAATAGATTTACCCCGCTCGCGAATCATACATGTGACACAGGTACTCATTGATACACACATTCAAATAGTCACTCCAAACTTTATCAGCAAATATTTAACCAAGGGAAAATCAACTCTTTCTTCACGATTTAGAAAAAAATAAAGTTTAACTTATTTAGAAATTCATTTAATAATTTGATGTGATGTGAACAATTCAAATTGTCAAGAGGTTACAAATAAGTCAACTAAACATGCTTTCGGGTCCTACACTACCTGGACTTAAGTACATTAGTAGCTACGCACGGACTCTCGTCACCTCGTGCGTACGTAGCCCCCACAAATAGTAGCACATAATCAATTATTTAAGGTTCACAAGCAGCTGAATACTTATTCCAGAAGGGTTTATTCGACCTAATTGTACCACGTAATCTTTTAAAAAGCGTTCCGAGTGAGTTATTTAAGCTCCACGCCTTTTTTCCTTTGAATCAAAAGTCAAGCAAAATCAAGTAGAGCACTAAGTTCAATTATTTTTTTTGTGTTTGTAGCAAAAAAGTAGTTAGTTTGTCGGAATCAAAGAAAAAAAGATAACCTTTGGGAATAATTCCTTCCTACAAGGTTAGAAAGGAGACTTACCTCGCTCCGAAGTTCCATAACCGGCATTCCACGCCCTTCCGATGACTCTAATCAATGCACAACGCTCCAAAACTATCCAATAATTATTCAAACCCATTAATATATACCCAATTACTCAATATAAGCTGATTTATAAAAATTCCTAACCCCGAACGAAAAGTCGATAGAATCACCCTCGGACCCACGTGCCTGGATTCCGAAATTTTCCGAAGATAAACTTTATCCATAGGTTCACTAACTCAAATATATAATTTACCCTCAATTTCATGCCTAAATTCTTGGCCAAACTCTAAAAATATAAATTTTCTAGGTTTTCTACCAAAACCCCAAGTTTCCACAAATTTCCATGTTAAAAATCTACACATAATCAATGTATTTAACTCAAGGTGGGTGGGGATAGATTACCTTTCCATATATGATGAAACCCCCTCTTCAAACCCTCCAATAATCGCCCAAGCCAAGAGAAAATGAAAGAAAGTGGCCAAATCCCGCTTTTAAAATAACACACTGCCCAGAATCGACCTCCGCACCTGCGGTTTAACCGCCGCCACCTGCAGCCTCGCAGGTGCGGCCCAAACCTCTCACCTGCGCACTCCCCTTGCCCGGCACGGATCCGCACCTGCGCCTCCTTTTCCGCATCTGCGCCTTCGCAGGTGCGGACACACATTCACACCTGCGCTCCCAAGATTTTCTTCACCCACCGCACCTGCGACCACTGGGTTCGCACTCCCGAACTCGCACCTGTGGCCCCTTTTGCGCAGGTGCAATCGCACCAGATAACAACTGCCTCATCTCTCATCTCTCCTCCCAAGTCCCAACTTGATCCGTTAACCACCCGAAATGCACCCTGGGCCCCCAGGACCCCGTCCAATCACACCAACCACTTCCAAAACATAATGCGGACCCGCTCAAGGCCTCAAACCACATCAAACAATGTCGAAATCACGAATCACACCCCAATTCAAACTTGAAGAACTTTAGAACTTTGTACTTCTTCTTTCGATGCCGAAACCTATCAAATCACGTTCAATTGACCTCAAATTTTGCACACAAGTCATATTCTACATTACGGACCTAATCCAACTTCCGGAATCATAATCCGACCCTGATATCAAAAGTCCACTTCCGGTCAAACTGCTCAAAAACCTTCAAATTTCTAATTTTATCCAAATGACTCCAAAATGACACACGAACTTCCAAATCCACTTCCGATCGCACTACCAATACTAGAATCACCATACGGAGCTATTCCCAGACTCAGAATCCCAAACGAACATCGCTAACACTGAAATGAACTTCAACCCAAATTTAAGAAATTCTTCCAAAAATCCTAACTTCCACAATAGGTGCCGAAACGCTCCCACGTCATCCAAAACCTGAACCGGACATACGCCTAAGTCCAAAATTGTCAAGTCCCCAAATCTAATCCAGTCGTGATGGCGTCTATCGTGGAACTAGGCCAGCCAAAACTACACTCGAATCATAATAAGCTTCCGTTTACATCTTTACTATACTGATTACCCATAAAGGTTTCCTTAAACATTTATAAAACGTTAAAGCTATACTGAATATTAAATATAACCCCCCGAGAACCCGGAGTCACTGGTTATGAGCATCTACATAAAATATACAACTCAAAAGAAAATAAATTCTATAATAGTAAGCAGGAGAGAGAGCAGGACTGCGGACGCATGCAACTACCTCGCAAACCTCCGAGAATCTCTGGAACAGATAGACAGCTCACCCTGCCCTAACACCTAGATCTGTACACAAGGTGCAGGGAGTAATGTGAGTACACCAACTCAGTAGTAATGATAATAAATCAGGTCTGAGCAACAAGAAACACATAAAATCAATTCATCAATTCACAATAAGCACAAACTTTCTTTCCAACAATGTATACGTTAAATGATCACGCTTCAAAAGCCAATTTCAGTAAAAATCATTTGGAAATATACTTGCCAATAGTTTCAACATAACTTTCAAGAAGTTTAGTGTAAAAATGGGGAACATCATAAAGAGGCCCCTCGGGCAAAAACATGTATCATAATCAGCCCCTCGGTCACAATCACTCATAATCAGCCCCTCGGGCATACCTCACAATCACTCATGCCTCCCAATTGCTCGTCACTCGGCACTCGGAACTCGGCACTCGGTTCACTCACTGGGGGTGTGTGCAGACTCCGGAGGGGCTCCTTCAGTCCAAGCGCTAATATCAAGCCACCTCGTGGC
>ML447956.1:1971-15668 GCA_005239535.1 Nicotiana rustica
CACGGGAACGGAGTCCCAACACACAAAACGACCGACTGGGTCGTTACACATCAACTATTACAAAGATGTATTTCTTTCCTCCTCTGCTTGACACCCGCATAGGTCCACATAGATCCATGTGGAGAAGATCAAGTGGCCTTGAGGTGCTGACTTCTGTTTTGGGCTTGAATGAAGATCTGACTTACTTTCCCTTTGCACAAGCATCACACACTTTGTGTTCCTTGAATCTTGACTTGGGCAGACCACGAACCAGATCCTTCTAGACTAGTTTGTTTAGTAACGAAAAGCTTGCATGCCCCAGCCTTATGTGCCATAATTCAACATCGTCATCAATAACTCACAAATAGCTTATATCATCACTTTGCAGGGACTCAAAATCAGCAACATAAATATTCTTGTATCTTTTGGCTACCAGTACCACCTCACAAATCACAAGATTTGTGATTGTGCATATCTTTGACAAGAATTCCACTTTCTTTCCTTTGTCACATATCTGAGAAACACTCAAAAAACTATACTTAAGGCCATTGACATAGTACACATTCTCAATTGAGTGAGTGAGTGACTTTCCAATCCTTCCAACACTTAGAATGTATCCCTTTTTGCCATTTCTAAAGGATACACTCCCTCCTTGCAGGGCTTTCAGTGAAAGGAAATCAATTGTATTTCCAGTCACATGTTTTGAGCAACCACTTTCCATGTACCATTGTTGGCTGCTCCCTGCATAAAAAAATCAAGGGTTAGATTTAGGAACCTAAACAAGTTTGGGTCCCTTGTAATGAGTGAAGGGTTGAATGAGTGCTCTTTTAGTCCAAGCAAGCAACATGCGTTTTCTATGTGAAGGACCAGGTCCTCTATCGGTAGTTACTTTCTTAGCAAAAACTTTATTTTTCTGATGGGACTAAACCCTGGCCTTGCAATTTTCCTTGAGGTGCCCATTGTTACCACAATGAGTACAAAGCCAATTATCGAGTACATTAACATGCTTGCCATGTGGGTTGTAGAGAGTCTTCTCCCTTTGAAACCCAATTCCCTTCCTGTTCCCTCTATTATCTATTTACATAGCAGTAATAGCATCAGAGGACCATGTCCACTTGAGTGATTTTTCAAGATCGCTCTTCACTCTTCCTAGTTCTTCATGAAGTTGTTTGTTTTTCTCAAGCTCAACACACCGACTGGTCTTCACTGAATTTATTTAATTTTCAAGATTAATGGGTGCCTCACTCGCAACTTCCTTTCCCTTTTGAGAATTTCCAGGCCTATTCTCCATTTTATGTTCCACAATTATCTCCTTCAAGTCTACTACCACCACTAATAGATCATCTCTGTCATGCTCAATGTTAGCAACTCTCTCATCTAAGACTTCTTTTTCCTTAATTACATATTCAATGGTTTCTTTTAAGTCTACCACAACAACCATTAAATCATCTCTCTCATGTTCTGTACTTGCAATTTTTTCATCAAAGACATCCTTCTCTTTCTTTATATTCTCTATTGTTTCTTTAATCATCTACAACGACTTCTAGGTCATCTCTGGTTTGTTTCGCATCTCTTAATTCCATAATTAATGCATATTTGTCATTTATAAGACTATGATAAGCATCAATTAACACATTTGCTAATGACATGAGCTTTTTAGGAGGGTAAGATCTTAGATTTCTCTGAACATCCAGAAAATTTACCTCATCACCATCGTCCTCTTCATCGTCATCATATTGAGCCATCAATGCAAAAATTGAGTCATACTCAGTTGCTTCACTTTTCACAGCCATCATTAAACTATCACCATGATCATTTTCTTCTTCAGACTCGCTGGAGGAGTCTCCCCATGAAGCAAGAGCTTGCTTTACAATATTGTCAACGCCATTCTTTATCTTGAAGTGTTTATCAGGATCCGGGTTCCTCTTGGATGCTTTGTCTGACTTGTGCTTGAATTGATCTTGCTTTAGGTGAGGACAGTCCTTGATAAAGTGTCCTGGCTTGCCACATTTATGACAGAGGTCATAGTTTTTTGGCTTGCTAGAGCTACCCCTTTTTGGAATGCCTTCATTCGCGTGGACCATTTTCAGGAATCTTCTTGTCAAGTATGCCATATCACCATCTTCACCACTTGTGTCATTGTTGTCTGTCTTAAGGACCAGGTTCTTCTCTCTTTTGGGCTCTCTTCTTTCACTATCCTTCTTCTTCTTCTTCTTCTTCATCATCATCATCATCATCATCATCATCATCATAAGTTTAAGAGTTTCCAACAAGTTCATCTATGGTCAGTGTCTGCAAGTCCTTCACCTCAGTAATGACGTTTACTTTGCTTTCCTAAGAACTAGACATTACACTAAGGATTTTTTTGACAAGCTTGTTTCTAGGAATGATTTCACCTAGAGAGTGAAGCTCATTGATGATGGAGGTGAATCGAATGTGCATATCTTAGATGGATTCATCATCCTTAATACCGTAAAGCTCATATTCAGTTGTGAGCATGTCGATCTTGGATTACTTCACATGTGTTGTTCCCTCGTGTGTTGTCTGCAAGGCTTCCCAAATTTTTTTGCAGACTGGCAAGCTGATATCCTGTTGTATTCATCAGGACCATTTCCATAAACAAGAATTTTCTTTGAACAAAAATTCTTTTTATGGCCTTTCGATCGTCATCATTGAATTCCTTCCTCGTCTTTGAGATGGCTACAGCTGGGTCACCAAGGTTCTTGGTAGGGACAAAGGGTCCATCAAATATGACATCCCATAGCTCAGAGTCTTCATCCATGATGAACTCGTGCATCTTAGTCTTCCACCACCCATAGTACTGACCATTGAACCTAAGTGACTTGTAAGTAGACTGACCTTCTTCAAAGTTTGGCGGAGCAACCATGAGGATCCTTTCTAGGTGTTAGCCTGATAGAAAGAACCTGTTCTAATACCAATTGATAGAGTTCGAGAGTCCACCAAATTATATAGAGAACCTAGTTCTCTATTAGTTTCCACAGATTACACACACACATAGCATCATGTAATTGTCACTTGGAAATTTTACGTGGAAAATTCCCATCTCAACGTTATTAAAAACCACGACCTACATTTGTAGGATTTCAACTTCACTAGTGAGAAACTTTCATATTACAACCTATGTAACCTAGGAATTAACTACTTAATCCCTCACTAACTTGTAACACACCTATTACAAGCCACATTGTAATCCCTCTATTATAAGGACTTCACAACTTGACTAACTCTAGCCAAGACAAAAACACTGAAGTTTATGATTTACAAGAGTTTCCTAATCAATGCTTCTAAACAAGCTAAGTAGGAATTACAATTGAAGAACTATTACAAAGTTACAACTCTACTAATGACATACAAAGACTTGATATAGGAACTAGTCCATAGCAGTGTTGTTCTTTGTTCTTGATGCACTGGAGAATCGTTTTTCTTGATGATCAATCACTTGGAGTGCTTGAGTAAATTCTCTAGTTTTCAAGTGATGTTTTTTCATTGGTTTAATGTTAATATAGCATTTATGACATCACTTGAATGATGTAAGCAACTTAAGGTACAAGGTCCTTCCTAATGGAAGTGACTGTTGCACTGTGTTATACTATTGCGTGTGCAGTCAATCACTTTTCAGTTATGTAGAGTTGACTTGGTACAATAACCAGAGGACCCTAAGGCCATCCGTTCCCCTTATAGATTCTTTAACTGCTGAGGTTCTGGCGAACATCTCCAGCTTAAGTCTGGTTGTTTTCATGTGCTTGGGAATGTGTACCAAATGTGGATCAGGTTCCTTATCTTGTTCTTAACATTAACTTTGTTAGATCATCTAATAAAACAAAGGTACTTAGTAACATATCACATTATGTTTATGGCTGGATTTCACATTACTTCAAAACCCATTATCCACTTACTAAGGGTCCGTCTGTCCCTTTGATGGTGGCATACATAGGAGAGGGAGCTACGAGGTACTTTGACGAGAAGGATGCAAGAAAACGCATCCAATATTGGGAGGATATAGTTTGGACACCAACAATGTTAACCAATTCTCGTCCTTATTATTATGTGGATAACGATGCCCCTCAAAAGTTGGAGTCAAATTACTTCATGAGCTTACGTTTTAATTACCTCCCTTTGAGGTATGATAACTCATTCATCATCGAGCCATATAGCCCGCATCGGTTTGGTCATCAATTTGGTTTTACCAGAACGTCCCCAGTTTTTTGGAGAATGATATCCGTAGCGACTCTCTAGATAAAGGACTCAGATTTTGGAGGATTTGCACACTGTATCGATCTATGTCACGTGCGGCTTTTCCCCTAATGGGAGATCCTGTGGAGAAGCCTTTCTCCACCAATTATATGTCTTGGTGGGAGAAAGCGCATGGGATGTTTCTCGAGAATATTTTACAAGCTATGGTAGACAATGTTGGGCTAAAATCTACTACTCCTTTAGGAGGTGAAGATCAAAATGTTAGAAAGACACTCTCAAAAGTCAAAGAACCACCTACTACAAAAGTAGTTACACAACATAAGAAAATGAAGCTTAAATCTTCAAAGGCAGCTCTGAAAGAGGTGATATGCACTTCAACAGATATAGACAAACATCATCCAGTTCTTCCATTTAGCACGCAAGTTCTTCAAAATACAATCCAGAGTACCAACAAAGATCAAAATTGAAAAATGAAACGGCCTAACCCAATAGAGATCGTAGAGGTTCCAAGTGTTGATAGTCCCTCAAGAACTCATACGTCTTGTGAAAAGGAGGTAAAGATACAATCACCTTGCCCTTTCTTTCTCTTTTTTTTAATCGAACGAATAGCTTCACTAAAATAATTACCCACTTTCTTTGCCTTTTCCTTATGCAGCTAAATGCCATTGGTCATCCGGTGATATCCCCACATGACAAGTCGCAAGTGAGTAATGAATCTATTGGAGGGCCTACATATAAAGTGAAGTCGTCTTCAAAGGTATCATCTCTTCCTCATGACAAAGCCCTAAAAAGACAAACTCCAAATGGGATAACTCGTGTTCCACCAATGACAAATGAAACAATGTCTATTTTTTAAGGAAATAACATTGTCTTTAATCACAAAAAGGAATTCATCATAGGACTTTTGGAGGATATTTACAAGAGACTCTCCAAAACTCGTGTAGAACTACTCTTATCTTATATGGAGCAAATCACTGAGATTTTCGAGGAAACGAAGAAGGCAAATATTTTAGATCTTTCTCCATTAGAGTGTTTATTGGATTCTCTTTTCGAGCTTGCTGCTTCATATGACCAAGAGCGATCCAATTTGGCTGATAAGACGAGTCAAGATGAGAAGCTGGAGCTGATTTCCAAAGCTAAGGAGCGTCTTCAATCGTTCAAACTTGAAGCAAGTGAGAAAGTCAATAAAGTTTCCTCTAGTGAAAAGAAATTGAAGAGAGTTGTGAAGAAGCTGCAGACATTACAACAAGAGAGGGAGAAACTCGAAGGTGTTATAGAAGCGACTCAGAAGGAGGTTGAAGTGATTCAGGCAAAAGTTTTAGCTGCCGAGACTGAGGTCTCCTCGTATGACAACGTAAGTTTGCTGACTGTTGAAGATTTGGCCAATTTGGAGGAGAGGAAGAAGAGCATGGAGACTAGTTGTCAAGATTGATCAACTGCAATTTTGTTCAGTTAAGGCTATTAGCATTATCTACCCTTTTATCTTTATGTTAGATTGACATAGTGGATATTTCTTTCATCTTAAATAAGATTGCTTCCCATTATTTTTACATTGCTCGACATTTATCTTAGTCGCATAATTTTCATCTTTACGCGCTTGTAACGAAAGATTCATATTTTGTCGTGGGAGAGTCCAAATAAAAAACCGTTTGATTCCTTGAAAATTAGACTTCAATATATAAACATATCCGAAACATAGAATCAAAGAAGATTTGGCCAATTTGGAGGAGAGGAAGAAGAGCATGGAGACTAGTTGTCAAGATTGATCAACTGCAATTTTGTTCAGGTAAGGCTATTAGCATTATCTACCCTTTTATCTTTATGTTAGATTGACATAGTGGATATTTCTTTCATCTTAAATAAGATTGCTTCCCATTATTTTTACATTGCTCGACATTTATCTTAGTCGCATAATTTTCATCTTTACGCGCTTGTAACGAAAGATTCATATTTTGTCGTGGGAGAGTCCAAATAAAAAACCGTTTGATTCCTTGAAAATTAGACTTCAATATATAAACATATCCGAAACATAGAATCAAACATCTTCAGAATCTACCCAGATAATATTTTGAAACCAACTTTAGATTCCACCACATAGAAAATTTCAGATTTGCGCAGTCTAAAAAAATCATATCTTGGTGTAGAAAAGTCAGAATCATGAACTGTTTGATTTTTTGGAAACTTCACTTACAAATACATAACATATACAAAATGAAAATGTAATTCCTTAATGATAGTTTCAGATAATAGTTCGAAATCAATACTAGATTATGGCACGAGGACGATTTCAGACTTGCGCGACTTCACCAAAACTTTTGTATCTTGATGTAGGAATGTCGAAACCGTGAACCATTTTATATATTGGAAACTAAACTTCAAAATATAATACATATAAAAAATATAAAATTTAATACCTTAAGGATGGTTTCATATGATAGTTCAAAGTCGACTTTGGTTTCTAATATGATGACAACTCCAAATTAGCGCGATTTCCAAACTTTTGTATCTTGGTGTGGAAGCCTCGAGATCGCAAGACTTTTTAATTGCCAGAAATTTAAATTCAAGAGATTAATTCTACCAAATATCTTGGGTTCAAGTCTCATTAAATTTGAAACGTTGTGAAGGCCCGCAATTATTTTTTGACGGTTTGGATAACATGAAAGCATAACGAATTCCCGGGCTTCAATGCGAATGCTTGGAAGTCTCCTATAAGATATTAATCATTTTATTAAAGATACCAAGTTACCACGACGACTTGATAATCAGATGGGATCTAAAGTTTAACAGAAGAATGGTATCTCAACTCGATTTTCAAGTGCCAATTAAATGGATTACATTCCATCGTACTTAATTCGGACAATGATTGGGGGATTATGTATCTTTTGGACTTATGTGATTGAACTCAGAATGAAACTCTAAGCTACCTACGTACCTCGCTGAAGAGGATCAAATCATACCCTAATTCATAATGGGTGATTTTTTTTATTTTTTTATTATATTTGTTTTTATGTCCTACCGTTTGCCTAGGACGTCTCTTTCGAGGTTTTCAACCTAACATACTTTTTTTTTGCGTGGGACGTACACAGTTTAGACTCATGCGGGCCAAGAGTATAGGAACATGCATTTTAGGCTCATGCGTCAAGGAGCATTGTAATTTTAAGCTTTAGCTTACAATTCGAAATGCTTCGCAACTCTAAGACTTGCTCAATTTTGAAGAGCTTTTCAACTTGAAGTTCCACTCAAATTTGAAGAGCTTCCTGACTTGAAGATTTAGCTCAAAGTTGAAGAGCTTTGCAACTTGAACAGTTTGCTCAAATTTGAGGAGCTTTAAAACTTGAAGACTTCGCCGAATTTTAAGATCTTTACAGCTTGAAGTTTGGCTCGAATATGTAAAAACTTTGCGATTTAAAGTCCTTGATCAACTTTGAAGAGCTTTCGACTTGAGTCTTTTCTCGTATTTGAATATCTTTGCGACTTGAACACTTTGCCCAACTTTGAAGAGCTTTACAACTGGAAGACTTTGCTCGAATTTGAAAAGCTTTACGCCTTAAAGATTTAGTTCCAAATTAGGGAGCTTCGTGACATACAATATATACCCATGTACCAAGAAGCATTATAACTTGCAGTTTAGGCTTGTGCGTTGAGGAACATTGCAACAAGCAGTTTAGGCTCGCGCTTTGAGGAATATTATAACTTGTAGTTTAGGCTTGTGCGTTAAGGAGCTTTATGACTTGCAGTTTAGGCTCATGCATCAAGGATCGTTATAACTTGCAGTTTAGGCTCATGCATTGATGAGCATTATAACTTGCAGTTTAGGCTCGTGCGTTGAGGAGCATTATAACTCGCAGTTTAGGCTCATGCGTTAAGGAGCATTATAACGTGCAATTTAAGTTCATGCGTTGAGGAGCATTATAACTTGCAGTTTACGTTCGTGCGTTAAGGAACATAATAACTTGCAGTTTAAGCTCGTGCGTTGAGGAGCATTATAACTTGAAATTTAGGCTCATGCGTTAAGGAGCATAGTGACATGCATAGACTCTTCGGTTTCATTTCGAATGAAAAGTTTATCCCATCCTCGCCTTTTTGTTCTTCTTCTACATCGTAAGGCTCAAAGATAGGTAGCCCTTGGTCGGTACTTATGGCCATATTTAGTTCAATATCATGAGCACGAGTTGCTAGTTCTTTAAATGTTTTGGGTTTATGCCTTGTAAGATATAGCGAAGACCCCAATGCATGCCTTGAATGCATATTTTGATTCCAAAAAAATTTCACTAAGGCAATGAAGCAGTTGAGGCTTAAGTTCCTCCAACGGTTGATGAAGTCAATAACTAGATCATCATTTCATTGATGAGCATTTGTAAGTTCGACCATGCTTACGATGCGTCTGGTGCTATAGAAACGATTAAGAAACTACTGCTCTAACTACTTCCAACTATTGATGGATCCAGGTTCGAGATGATTGTACCAATCGAATGCATTACCTTTGAGAGATCGAACAAACTGTTTGATAAGATAATCACCATACGTTCCAGTATTGTTGCATGTTTCAACAAAGTGCGCTACATGTTGTTTCGGATTTCCCTTGCCGTCGAATTGTTGCAACTTAGGAGGTTGATAACCAACATGCATCTTCAAGTTATCAATTCTTTGCGTATACGACTTTGCATATGTGAGAGATAATTTGGATGATGACTCGGGTTTATCTTTGATAGCCTCTATTATGAAGTCCTTCAATTTCTTAACGGGAATTAGACCTTCAGCAGAGACTTGGATCTCCTTATTTATTGTTGCTTGCTTTTCGAAGGAGTCCCATTTCTCTTGTAACCTTTGAAGATTTAAAGGTGTTTGTATGGATTTTCCTTCTACTATGCTATCCAACTTATTGGTTAAATTGGAAAGATTAACATCTTGATCTTGTACGCACTTTGACAAGCCTTCAACTTCTTTGTCAAATTTGTGAGTTGTTCTTCTATGGTAAAAACATCAATAACCATTTCTTGCATGCTGACCGTAAAGGATGAAGAACGAAATAGATCATTATTAGGATAGAGCGTGGAGGTCGCATTAATGGACACTAAAGTAGATCCAACACTCAAGTCATCATCATAAGCTTGCATGAAAGGTTTCTCAGACTTAGATAAACTAAGTTTGCAAGAACCTTTTCGATCCTTTTGGCGACATCGTTTCTTTTTTGGGTCATGCTTGTAGAGGATCTTGATCCTTTTGAAGATAAAGATCCGAAAATAGGGGTTGACGTGGACGACACTTGTAGTGCTTGTCGTCCTAAAGAGCTTGCGTTTTCTCTTGTAACTAGCCCAAAACTTCCAAAGGTAACATCAAGGATGCTTTCTACATCAACATAGAACCTGGAGTTAGAAGCCTTAGTGGATGTAGACCTGGAGTTGATTTTCTTTGAAGCCATTCCGACGTTCTTGAAATTTGGTGATTGAAAAGTTGAGATGAGAGGTATAGATTGTCCTTCTGGGCGTGCCAGAATTTATAGACAATAAATTGCATCGAGAAAAATAAAATCAAGACTGAAAAATATTGCAACAATCACAGTATTTTATTTCAAATAATTTGAGTGTACAATCTCTATGAATCCTCCGACTCTTCTTTCCAATTAAATAAATTCAAAGGCCTTTGAGCTTGATCTTGAATCTATATTTGTTTCCACGAGCGATAATCTTGAATTCAACTAGCACAGACTTTGATTTGAACTCGTACTCCTTGAATCTTGACTTGTTCTTTGTTCTTGAGCTTGATCTTTATTTCTTAAGATTAAAGTTCTTCATTCTTGAGCTTGAAATTGATTTCTTGAACTTGAACTTGATTGCTTGAAGCTTGAAACTTGTAGAGAAATTTGCGGCGTTTGATCCACGAGCTCTCTCTTGCTTCTTGTTATAACTTCTGGTGTCTTTTCGGGGTTATGAAGACCCATATTTATAGTTATTGAAGTTAAGAGTTGTGATAAGAACAAACTCTTTCCGACCAATCAAATTGAAGTGTGATATGACCACATTTGATTGGCCAGAACATGTCACTTCCACACATGGCACGATTTCATTGACATTCTAATGTGACTTGGCATGCCTTGTCATTTTGACATGTGGCATGATCCTATTGGTTCTTCTGTTTGACTTGGTGTGCCACGTCATTTGACATGTGGCACCAAACTGGACCTCTAGGTAGATGGCATCTTGGGCTTATCGAAGTGGGCTAATCATCTATAGCCCAACTAAATGGGCTAGCCCAATGAATTAAGACTTATTTATTTAATACATATATATTTGGACTTATAAAATTGATCTAATTATATTAGTCCATGATACTTAGCTGGACTAACATATTTAATATATAGTCCAAATTATTTTACTGAATTTAAATCTAATAAAATTTTGTACGCCTACAAAAGTGTCCTAAAGTTTCCTAACAGGAAAACTAACGTAATTTACTGCAATAAAGGAAACTACATATTAATTTTTTTCCTTTTACAAGCCTGGTATATGACCAACTTCTAATAGAGAAAACTTTAATAATTCAAATTTTAGTTAATTTTAAAATCTTAAATATTAAAAGAATAATTAAAGGACTATTTTATCTAGTGTGAACTCTATTTTTGAAGGGTAAAAAAGGCGAATGACATTTCGCTAAGAGCCTTCGTGATTTTAATATAGTATACAATAGATATAGATTTGGGAGCACCGACTGGAATAAAGTTTTGGCTCTCGGGCATTTCTGTCCTTCCCCGGTAAGTTTATCACCAAACATACTAAATAATCATACCATCACCAGTGTATAGATAGATATAAGAAAGACTAACTTGCTCAAAATATTATAATCAATTCAATTTGAAATATACTTTAATAAAATTATTGTATTTTACTATGACTTTTCTTTACTGCTTTATTTTTTGATTTTAATCTTTTACTATAACAACTTCTTCTATCTTTTAAAGAAGATATTCACGTTACAACTTAGAATTTAGTATTAAGGGTTAAAGCGTGTTGTTAAGGAATAACAAAAACAACAACAAACTCAGTATGTTTCCACCAAGGTGGGGTCTGGGGAGGGTAGTTTGTACGCAGACCTTACCCCTACCTAACAGGTAGAGAGACTATTTCCAATAGACCCTCGGCTCAGGAAGGGTAATAAAAAGAAGTGGAAAGCAAGAAAGTAACAAAGAGGTAAGAGAAAAGAAAAAGGGAGATATAAAGGATAAGTAGTACCAAATAATAGCAACAAGGAATACAATACCTGAGGAGAACAAAACTACATAACGTAATAAAAATCTAAGAATACAGAGGGACATGCTTGCTACTAAGACTATCAGTGAGCAACTAAAAACTACCCAATAACCTTCTACCTTAATTCTCGACCTCCACACTCTCTTATCAAAGGTCATGTCCTCAGTAAGCTGAAGCAGCGCCATGTCCTGTCTAATCACCTCTCCCCAGTGCTTCTTAGGCCTACCTCGACCTCTCCGCAAACTCGCCATGGCCAACCTCTCACACCTCCTAACAGGAGCATCAATGCTTCTTCTCTTAATATGTCCGAACCATCTCAGCCTCGACTCCCGCATCTTGTCCTCCACGGAGACTCCCACTCTGTCTCGGATAACTTCATTCTCAATCTTATCTCTCCTGGTACACCCACACATCCATCTCAACATCCTCATCTCTGCTACTTTCATCTTCTGCGCGTGGTAGTTCTTGACAGGCTAACACTCAGCCCCATACATCATAGCGGGTCGAACCACCACTCTATAAATCTTACCCTTAAGTCTTGGCGGCACGTTCCTATCACATAAAGCACCGGAAGCCAGCCTCCACTTCATCCATCCTTCTCTGATGCGATGTGCGACATCTTTGTCAATCTTCCCGTTACCTTGGATAATAGACCTGAGATACTTAAAACTCACTCTCTTGGGCATGACTTGAGCATCAATGTCACGACCCAAATTCCCCAACCTTATAGATCGTGATGGCGCCTAACATCACACTTGCTAGGCAAGCCAATTTTAGAGTTCGATTAACTATTTCCTTGGAATTTCTATTTAAACATAATAAGAAATTATGAAGTAAATTTTAAGCTACTGACTTTCAATGAATAATTCTAAATATAGACGAATAAGAAAATAAATAAAACGAGCCACGAACTAATTATATAAATAACTTAAAACTACCCCAGGGTCTGGTGTCACAATTCACGAACTACTAAAGAATACTACAAATAATGGGCTAAACGAATAATGTGTATAGAGAAGACTCTCAGGCTCTGCAAACGCCGGCAGATATACCTCGTGTCTCCGAAAGAGAGGATAGCTGCTCAACAAATCTCTACTATTGGCCGGTACTTGGATCTGCGCAAAAGAGCACAGAGTGTAGTATCAGTACAACTGACCCCATGTACTGAGTAAGTGTCGAGACTAACCTCGACGAAGTAGTGACGAGGCTAAGGCGGGGCATTAACAACATATAACATGTGACAGTAATATATGCATTAACGCAATAAAACAATTCTACACGAACAAGAAAATATAACTGAGACAATAATTATAAAGCAAGAAGGAAATTCAAACAAATAATTAAGTACTACAACAACAATGAAATAACTCAGCCGCCTTTTCTAGGCCTCAGCTATAACAAACTCTCAAATAATTTCCAAGTTTCCAAACTTTAACTTTAAATAAAAGTAGTGCCAAAATACGAAAAATAGTAATATAAAATGGTAGTTTTCAAATCTTTGTTTTTCTTTGAAAATTATGAAAAATATAATTGTCCTCCCTTATTGCTCCTTGCGGCGTGCAACCCGATCCCACCAGACATATCATATTAATTTATTCACCCGTATTACGATTAATTTATTTACCCGTATCAAAATCACTTATCCACCCTTATCACCGCCTTTCAAGTCAAAGCCTTTCACAATATTTATGTCTCGACAAATTGTAAACAGAACAAGTTTCACTTTAAAATAATAGTAACAACAGAGTATGAAATAATGACGATAAAACAATGAGTGTTCCAACCTTTATTTTATAAATAGTAAAACATGCGTATTCTCCCATATCATTGTCTTGTTGCGGCGTGCAACCCGATCCCACCTATTCACAATATCACAATCAATTATCCACCCTTATCACAACCCCCTTATCACACCAATTTTGTTTATTCATCAGAAACTTTCACAGTTCAGGCCAAGCCTTTCACAACACTTTTATTTCAACAAACTTCAAAAAGAAAGCAGTATAGCTCGTAAGCTTCAACCAATATCATTTCACAATAAAACCAATCAGAATATATGTAAATACTGTAACGCTGTCAACCCAGCTCAGTCTTTATGTACCATGATAAAATCAAGAGAACAACCAACACTTTTAATAGACTTGCCACAATAATTGGCAACAATCAATTGAAACCAAACAACCACGTAAAACTCAACAATCATAAAACAGTTAAACTACATTCCTCATCACTTCCTCAATATTATCAAAAATAAAA
>ML447956.1:16260-27938 GCA_005239535.1 Nicotiana rustica
ATATATATATATATATATATATATATATATATATAAAATTCTAAAAACAATGCCAAACCGCTCAACTGTTTTTTACCACAAGGAATCCAGCTAAAACAACCAATACTCTTCTTAAATAACCACAACAATATCTAACAATAAAAATAACCAAGCCAAGTAGTCATAGAAACAATAATGGACATAGAACAATTAAGACAAGAATCAATTAAGTTGGGAACGGGAAAGGGATCATGCTTAACATGCAAATTGGGTGGTGCATAGATACTCTTCACCTCACCTATACACTACACCCATGCATTTCACATAGCAAACAAGTGGGATTCCTATTCCCTCAAGTCAAACTTAGACCAAACACTTATCTCAATTTCGCAGGCCACTAACTGCTCAATTACAGCTTTTCCTTTAGAATCTTGCTCTAACTTGCTCGAATATAATCATAATTAACTCAATATCATTAATTAAGGCTAAAGGAACTAACTTTATTGAAAATTATAATTTTTCCTAAGTTTTCTCAAAAAAAGTTAAAACCCGACCCCGGGCCCGCTTGGTCTAACTCGAGGTTCGGATCAAATTACGTTTACCCATTCACCCACAAACTCAAATATATAATTAGTTTTGAAATCCGACCTTAATTTGAGGTAAAGATTCGATTTCTACAAAATTCCCTAATTCTACCCAAACCCTCAATTTTTACCATGAAAATTCTTAGTTTTTTATTTAAAAGTGATAAAAACAATGAGTAATTGAAAGAGTAAAGTTTACAATTGATTATCTATGACTGAGGGATGATATTTGATGAAGAACTTCATTCCTAGGGTTGTGAGGTTCGAAAATTTGAAGAATAAGAAGAAGTCTGCCAGTTATATATATATATTTCTACTAGCTATTCTGCCTCATTTCTCATGCCAAACGATCCCGAAATTTGATGTTTTCTGTGTCCAATGGATTCCTTGTGAAATTCTAGTCTAGTTAGGCTTTTGAATCACTCAATTTGACCTTATAATGAAGGAGATATGTAGATTTTAATATTTGCAAATAGTGCAGATTTTTAATACGATGTTAGGGGCAATTTCGTAATTAACCTAAATAATCTGGCAACCTTAGTAAAATGACCATAAATACCTCATACGATATCCAAATTCGATGATATTTTTTGCTACGGGTCCGTAATTACGATACGGATCTAGTAATTCATTCAAAACAGAAATCAGAGCTCATTTGTTCCATATGAAATCATTTATGCTTGATGAAACGACGTCGAAACATAAGAAAGAACAAGCGCAACACAACCCAAACCTATTTGAAACTCACCCGAGCCCTCGGGGCTCTAAACCAAATATTCACGCAAGTCTAAAAGCATCATACGAACTTTCCCGTGCGATCAAATCATGAAAATAAGATGTAAAACTATGAATTAAACCTCAAAACTTATTATTTTTCTCAAGAACACTTAAAGTTCACTATTTATCAACCGGACGTCCGAATCACGTCAAATAAATTCCGATTCTCACCAAATTTCGCAGATAAGGCTTAAATATCATAACAAACCTGTATCGAGCTACGGAACCAAAATACGGGCCCGATACCAATGGTTTAAAACATTAATTATTTTCTTTATTTCATTAATGATTCAGCAAAACAATTTATTTCAAAATTTGATTTCTTAGGCTTGGGACCTCGGAATTCAATTCCGGGCATACGCCTAAGTCCCATATTTTATTGCGGACCTCTCGTGATCGTCAAAACACAGATCCGAGTCCATTTACTCAAAATATTGACTCAAGTCAACTAAAACCAAAATTTTAATTCTAAAAATTATTATTTCTTATATTTTCAAATAAAAGCTTTCCGGTTTTACGCTTTGACTGTTCACACAAATCGAGGTAGTCAAAATTAATCTTTTTATGGCTAATAAGACTAGAACGAAGTCTAAATTCATAAAATGACCCATTGGGTCATCACAATCAAGCTTTATCTCTACGTCAGCTTCGTGGGTCCCGTCACAAAATTTGCACTCTAAGTATTCTGTTTTGGTTATACTGAATTTGAAGTCTTTAGACTCCAAGGTTTGTATCCAAACCTCCAACCTCGCGTTAACTCCGCTTCGCATCTCGTCAATAAACACTATATCATCGGCAAATAATATGCACCAAGGCACCTCCCCTTGGATGTGTCGCGACAATACATCCATCACTAAGGCAACTAAAAATGGGCTAAGAGCCGATCCCTGGTACAAACCCATCACCACGGGGAAATGCTCCGAGTCACCACCCACTGTCCTCACCCGAGTCTTAGCATCATCATACATATCCTTAATCACCCTAATGTACGCTACCGGAACGCCACTAGCCTCCAAACACCTCCACATGACCTCCCTCGGGACTTTATCGTACACTTTCTCAAGGTCAATAAACACCATATGCAAGTCCTTCTTCCTCTCCCTGTACTGCTCCACTAATATCCTAACCAGATGAATCGCTTCCGTAGTCGAGCTCCCCGGCATGAATCCAAACTGATTCTCGAAAATAGACACGCACCTCCTCACCTGGCCTCCACCACCCTCTCCCAAACCTTCATAGTGTGACTCAACAACTTGATCCCCCTATAATTGTTGCAATTTTGGATATCACCCTTGTTCTTATAAATCGGAACCATCGTACTCCACCTCCATTCCTCGAGCATCTTCTTCGTCCTAAAAATAACATTAAACAACCCAGTGAGCCATTTCAAACTTGCTCGCCCCACGCTCTTCCAAAATTCAACCATGATTTTGTCTGGTCCCATCGCTCTGCCCCTGCACATCTTACGCATCGCCCCTTCTACCTCCTCTACCGTAATCCGCCTACAGTACCCAAAATCCCCCCGCCTACACAATGCATCTACCCTCCTCCTCCTTGTTAAGGAACACAAATATCTTATTAAAAATTTTCATAAAAAAATATTATAATTTAAAAAAAAATATTCTCCTTTTACAAGAATATCTGCTTTTTTGAAATTTATAAAAAATAAATATATAAAAACTTTTTATTTATGATTTTAATTTATCTTTTAACAATTATGTTTTAATAAAATTAATTATGGATATAGTAGCTCATAAGGAGGGTACGTGTAGGATTTCCATAGTATAAGAGGTGTAATTATTTAATTAAAATAAAAGGATATGTAATATAATTAACCCAAAAATTTATCCTTCAAAACAAGTTTCATTACAAAAAAATTGACATAAGGGAGGCACAAGCATAAAAGGGATTCCACAACCCATTCGATTTATTAGGTCGAAAATATATTACTCATATATGAATCTTTTAACACAAATACATGTCCAAGAGAAATATATGCTCAACTAAATAACTAAAGAAATGTAAGTGTAATATCCCAAACCAACAAGGTGGAAGTAGCCTTACAAAGAACCCCAAAGAATGTTGTTATAAAACAATAAGAGAAGAAGAGAAAAGTAGAGAGAAAATTCTTATTCATTTGGAATGAATTACAGTAGAATAGGGTGCCTCTATTTATAGGGAAAAATTGACTTAGTCACCAAGTAAAATCCCTAAAATCTCTCTAAAATATAGGCATTCACCTTGTTGATACCCAATTTTTCCTCAAAATATTTTTAAATTGTAGATATAGCCTCAAAATCATGCATTAATAGCAATTGGCATTTTTCCATAATTTTTCTATATTTTTATTAATTCATATTAATTTTCCAGCATTTTATTTCCTAGAAATAATTACAAATTGCATTAAAAATGATTTCAAAAGTATTTCTTGATTTCATTAATTATTTAGGGTCCTATTAAGACAAAATTATTTTATAATTAGCCAAGTTGGCACCTTTTGGCTATAATTGCAATACCTTTGTAATTCTAGCCTAATCATATGATCTTATACCATTTTTTGACTGGAAAATAGTCATTTGTATTTTAAAATACTAAATAATTATTTTTAACTATTTTCTATGCATGAAAATCAATTTTTATAATTATTAGTTATTTTAAAAATTATTTTAATTAATTGCATTGAGTATTTAACAGATAGCCTAATATTATTTCAATTGTAGCCTATTAAAATCAGCCCAAACCCCAATTGAATTAGCCCAATACCCCAGGCCCAATCCGTTAAAATCCACCCGACCCAATATCTGGTTTAATCTTGGTCGTTGATCAATTTTGATCAACAGTCCAGATTCCCCCTTTCCTAATTTAACCCTAAAGACTACCCTTCCCCCCCTCCCCTTCTCATTTCCCTCTCATTCTCTTTGTTCTCTTCGCCATTACACTCTCCTCTCCCTTCTCAAACTCTCTCTGAGCTCTCTCACCGGCCGTTGCTTTGTCGGTGACCATGGTGGTCTCACCACCATCCCTAGCCTCCATGGCTCCCTCACACGCCGGATTATTGCTACCCTAAGGTCATCAAGAAAACCTGAAGCGGTTCAGCTCCCACCCATGGCCTTTTATGCCATTCTCCGGCCGTCCACGACCGTCCAAGTAAGATTCCCTTATTTCCGGCTAGAACCAGTGGTTCTTAAGCCGTTTCTCCTTCTCTTTAGGTTGTCTCTATGAAACCCTAACTATCAGTCTCTGATTTTCATAGATTTGTAACAGATCCTGGCTTATTACGAGCCACTTTTGGTGTTTTCAAAGGTTTCTGCGATTTTCATAAAGTGACTCTTCATCTTCAAAACTAGGGTTCTTAAACCTCTTTTCAAAAAAAAATTCCTTTCAGATTTTAAGTATTACCTTATGATTTTTATTATGTTTAAGCTTTATTTGAGCTTTTTCCCTTTTGTCTGAGTTATTTCATTAAAAAACCCAAAGTTCTTGGTTTTAATCTGTGGCTCTGAGTCTGTTTTCGATAATATGTTTATCTGTTCTATTATGTTTACTGTGTCCTCATGAATACTCTGTGATTCCGTGACTTTTACCCTATGTTTGCTTATTAGGGGTTCTGGCTGCTATTATTCCTGCTTATTATGTGGTTTTACTCTATTTTTGTTCATCAATGTCTCTGAATCTTCACTTCTCCTGCCTGTATTACACTTATTCTGTAATTCACGTTATGCTCCATGTGAATCCCTAATTTTGTGTGATTTTACCCTATTTTGATTACTAGGGTTTCTGATTCCTGCCTATCATGTGTTCATTTCGTGATACTTTCCTTTGGCTAATATTGTCTCCTATTCGAATCCCTTGATTCCCTGCGACTGATATGCTTCACTGATTTCTTGTGACATTCTCTACTGATTTTCTGACTCCTACCTTATTCTATAGTTGATTATGTTGTCAATTTGATTTTTAAGCATTTTTCCTTAATTAGATATTCTGTACCTAACCTAATTACTTGTCCTATACTTGTACTATGTTGAAATACTTCCTTATGTGTTATATTCTAGTCTTATGGTATCTTGCCTTATTTTGCTACCCGTCTATTACCGTTTGATTTTGACTCCTTAATTAAAGGGGACACTTACACTGATTTTATATTATTTGATACACAGTCCCATGATTACTGATTAACTTTTATTTTTACCTTATTTGTTACCTGTTTTCAAACTATATATACCCTGCTTTTCATTAACACAAGACACGAACACATTGTTCAAAAACTCTCCCTTTCACAATAAAAGAACTCTTCTGCTCTCTTTTTCTCTTGTTACTTACTAATGTTCTACAAGACAGGAACACATTGTTCAAAAACTCTCTCTTTCACAATAAAAGAACTCTTCTGCTCTCTTTTTCTCTTGTTACTTACTACTGTTCTAAGTCAACCGGCTGCAAGCCAAGGCTGACTACTCTACTCACTTGTTCTTCATTCTGTGTTTACTGTATTCTATACTGGTATGTCCTGATTTAAATTTAAGTCCAAAAAATAACATGTTTCTTCTATTACTTCAATTCATCTTGTTTCTAGTTTGTTTTTACTTATGGTTCTGTTGTTCAACTTGCAACTAATATGTCTACTTCCCTGCTTTATCAGCATGCTTCTGAATGTATCCCCTCCCTTAGAACTCAGCATGCTTATGTACTAATACCCCCTTTAGTGTACTTCACTATGATTCTGCTCTACTTAGGCTTCTTTGATTACTGGCCTGAATTCTTTGTGCTAAAGCAAGTTGTACTTTATGATTACTTTGTCCTTTGTAGTTCTGAAATACCTACTATACCTTAACCCCCTTAGAATTTCCCTGATTTAGTACCTATGTGCATCTCTGCCTACTATGTGATTACCCCTATATGCTCTATACTTGTCCCCAATCCCTCATTACCCTATTTGTGGTAGCTAAACTTGTCCTAGTTCTTGTTCTATGTGTGTTGTTCTGATCCTGAGATGGGAATGTTGTTTGTTCTTACTGCCCTACTCTTTTCAAACTATTTTATTACTGTTTTTTGCAAAACTCATTCTAAAACCAGTCTTTCTTGTTTAAAACTACTTTCTTACTCAAATCGTTTCAAAAATATGTCAAGCACTCTCACTCTACTCTTAGACCCTTAAGTTCTGCCCCTCTAATGTGTGACTGCTTTGGGATCCCTATGAGATCCCTCTGAACTCTGATGCATTAGAGCTGGCTCTTCCACACTGCACTTACTCATTGAGGTTATGAAATCTGGTGTGAGAACTGCCCGGGATCCCTTGAGGTCCTTAGGGAACTCTGACACACCCGGATATTGAGAAAGGCTATGAAACAATCTGGCATTGAGGTTATGAAAATATGGGCCTATTTGCAGGCTCCCTATATTATAACTTCTTATTTTCTTTCTTCCATTTATGTAATTCATTCAATATTGGTATGTAATAATTTATTGTAAACAACATTGGGGATGGATAGTGAAAAAGGGAAAGGGTAGCTATGCATGTTATAAATATCAAAGGATAGAAACCATGCATCTAGGTTTACATTTCCTCTGTGCGCAGTAGAATTCATGTTTAGGAATAATACGTGCAAAGCATGTCATGCATTAGATATCATGCCCCTTAGGTTTCACATATACTGTTTTCGACATCTCATTTTGGCAATATCACCTAGAAATCATGTGCTAGGGTAAACACATTAAGGCAAACTATCACTCATGCGATCATGTCTAATAAATGATGTGATTCTGAGTATGTAGAAATCCTGCCCTATGTAAACCTTGCATATCCTGAAATCATTTAGAAATCCTGCTTTAGGAATTCTGCATATGCATCATTTTGTATCTCTTGCGTGCATTAGACACCATGTTTTAGGATTTTATTCATACTCGCTCAATTACGCTTAGTTTAACTACTGATGTATAAAAAATGGGTATAAAACAGTCCACCCCGCTTTAACAACTGGTAATAATCCTGTATTTTGCAACACCTAGGTACAACATGTTTAGGAAAACAATGCAAAACAGTTTCTTTAATAAATCTGGGTAATTACTACGTCTAGGCAAGCCTTAGGTAATCAAGGTTATTAAAACCAGAAACAAGCTTCTTTTATGTGCACTGTCTAACTGTTAACAGGTTTTAAGATCAATAGGCAAAAACTGATTAAGACTTCCTCTTTGAGTTATGAAATGAATCTGCCTCTTTGGTATTATCACTTAGATACCATGCTTTAGGATCTGAAAACCCAAACCTTAACTGTGTTTGAGTCATGTTGTTTCTTTGCATTATCTGTGGAGGTACTTGAGCCCTTTTGTGTTTATATGCTTATCCCCTTAAATGTAGTCCTATGTGTTCTTGTTTGTCGCTTAGTATTTTGCCTTTAAACCTGAGGGTCTGCCTAGAACCTCCCACATAGGATAGAAGTCCTAAACTCCTCCAGGACTAATAGGAAGGGACGAGTAACAACATGCAATAGAGGTCGTAACCAACACTCGCTCTAATTACCTTTACGGGGGTGGGAAAGGGTAGATATGGATATGATGACCGTGCGCTAATACCACGTGTAGCCCCTCTTCGAGGAGTGACATACCAGGTATTGCATTGATGTGATCCATATTATAAACAAACCTAGGACACCCTCATATGTATGTCTAGACTACAATCCTTTTCAAAAAATCTATTGAGCTATTAAATATTTTCAACTTAGTAATTTGTGTGCTTAGACTGCAACTATCTCAAAAACCCCTACTATTTTAGACATTAATTGCTCATTGCTAGTTGTACAAATTCACAAAGTTGTTTGGCCGGGAACCACAGTTGTGGATCCTGATGGGTGCCTAACACCTTCCCCTTAGGATAATTTCAATCCCTTACCCTATCTATGGTTATCAAACTTGTTTGTAAATGAACCCCCCCCCCCAAATAGGTTCCCTAACGCACCTCAACTCGTTAGGTGGCGACTCTTCAAAACTAGAAAACCCCTTTCCCAAAAGGAATGAGTTGTCCCAACCAACGTCAAAAACCCTTGACCGGCCCCGAAAGGAGCTTGGGGAAAAAAGGGGCGCGATACACCTTAAATATGATTCTATTTATAACACTCCCCCTTGAACATCTATTCAACAGATAATGTGCCCCGTTAAAACCTTAACTAAAATAAAACCTAGTGAGAAAAGAATTCTAGTGAAGAAAAATGAGATACACATATATAACAATACGCCTTGTGGTTGCCTCGTTAAAAACCTTGGAAGAAAAACACAGTGGGACAAAACCTTGTAAGGAAAAAAGAGTACAACGAGTATTAAATCCCCATGATGAGAGAATCAATTCACATCCTTGAGTCTTCGCATCCCTATCTTGTTCACTAACTTCTTGAAGGTTGACGTTGGTAGAGATTTGATGAATAAATCGTCCATATTATCGGTTGAATGAATATGTTACACGTTGAAATCATCGTTCTTGTGTTTGAACTGCATGTCCAAAATGTCGTGGAATACCCATTTCAATATCACCATAGAGGAAAAAATTCTCGGTATCACATTATCATGCTTATAGTTATAGTAAGATACATATGTGCACAAATTGCACGTAGAATGTGGTACTTCAGGATTCATGAATTATATATGCTTTAAGCAATTTAAATCCGTCAGGATTGTCATATATGTTAAGTCATATAATCCATATAAATATACTTTAGATGCATATCAGGTTTTTATGTCATGCTAGATATACAATAGATAAAAGTGATTGCACCCGCCATTGACTTTATACTTTCAAGTGTTTGAACTGCAGGTCCAAAATATATGTCTTTCGTATGAAACCAATTCTGTTCGAATTGTGACTCTTTCATTTGACCAATATTTTTGTGTCTGTATTCGACAGAATTAAGATCCTCATCTATACATAACGCTATCATAGATGTCGCCGACGAACAACCATATGGGTTCTAACCTTGTTTTTTCTATAAATACATAATATATAGATCTCTTCATTCATATTTTCAGGTACCTGAACCTCTCTTGAGCTTTTATGAAGTATTATGTCATGTGATCTTCTACATCACTCACCACTTTATTATGATCATTTTGATCATTTTCTCATTTTCTTTATCATGAATTTTAGTTGAAATCAATTTTTTAATATGCTTTAAGCGTACCATCGACTTTGTCCTTTTAGGACTTATTCTAATATGATATTTGTAGTGAGAATATAGTTACTTTCTTTGGGTCAACAAATGTGTCTGGTATTCTTTGCAATATATTACAGATGAATTATCTTTTTATGAAATTCAAGTTCATATTATCTTATTCGAGGATCTATATATATAAGAATGATAATTCATTCCACGTTTTTACTCAATTGTTTATCTTGTTCCTCCCCCCCCCCCCCCCATTTCGAAAAACAAATTTTTTTCTTTATTTTTTGTACCCCACCTCTCTCCATTCTTCCCCCCCCCATGTTAGAAAAACTAATTTTTTTCTTCAATTTTGGGAACCCATCTTTGTGCATTATGGTGTTGATGAAAATATACAACGCACATCAATAATAATAAGATGCAATTATTTGGCTGCTGACCCTGAAGCACTTGTGAGGGGAGAATGTAATATACTTTCGTATATAACGTATATCTAACCGATATAGATAACTTTGTTTTCATAAGCAATAACTTAGATATTAAGTGGAGGGACTTAATAAATCATTTTGCTAAACTAACTGTGATGTGAAATAATTTATCAAGATGGAATAACTTGAATAAAATATCTGGAATATGCTCTAAATTAAATTATTGAGCAAGTTATCTTGCAAACGCCATGTTTCAGATTAATAATAATCGCACATGTAACGATCTCATAGATGCATCTTATGTGGTATACATAGCAGGTGAATGGGCCCATATTCACTTTTGATATTTCCAGCATTTATGGGATTCAATCCCAATTTTAGTTGGTCTATTAATTAATGAGAACAAGCAACATAACAAAATTCGTAAAGAACTAACCAGTTCTTTAATATTTATCCATGTGAATTCTCTTTTATTTTTGCACATCATACTTAAATTAATATGGCTAGATCAATTATGCCAACTGGATAAATTATCAATGTTGATAAACTTCAGGTTTATACCATGACGTGTGCAATTATCAATAAACTCCAAGTTTATTGTGGCATTCTTTTATTATGTAGTACAAACTGGAGAATAAAGCGGGTAACTTTTCACATACGTATTACCCCGTTACAAGTTGTGGTAATAGAATATATTAAATCATTCTTTTATTTATAGTCTCAATATAACCAACCGCTTTCGCGAATACTTTAGAAACTTAATAAGTTTCTTTGAGACTTACTACAACACAATGCCTTATTGATAATCAATTTTATTCCTCAAAAATAGTAATAGTTGGCTCTTCCAGAAGTCTCAATTAATCATGTACTATCATATATTCATCAACATCTATATTGTGAAAATCTCTATTATAGAGAAAGTTATACCATTATGGTCATGGTCAAAATTATATGGAAGATATGTTTCTTGCATTACTGTTTTCTTTTAATAATCACATTGCGATAATATTTTGGCATAATCACAATAGGTATGTGATCAATGACTATTCATGTCATAATAATGAAATTAATTTTTTTGTTTCATCTCAAACATGTCATGACTCGAAATTCCCACCGTCGGGATCGTGATGACGCCTAACATCACACTTGCCAGGCAAGCCAACGTTAAAGATTATTTAGCCATTTCTTTCCATTTTTACTAATTATCAGTAAATAGGCAAAATAAAGCGAAATAATTGTAAAGATGTATAGATATCGATGTCATTACATACTACTTCTACCCAAAACTCCGGTGTCACAATTCAAAAACAAACTATGATTTTCTACAAACATCTGTCTGAAAGAAATTACAACTATTTTGGAAATAAAGAAAACAGTAATAAAGAGATGTAGAAGGGGATGTCAGGGCCTGCGGACGCTAACAGAATGTAACGACCCGGTCGGTAATTTTAAGAGTTAGAGCCCTGATCCCCTAATAACTGCTCCCCCCACGTTTTTTCTGCTTTTAGGACTTTCCGGAGTGATTTGTTATGGATTTCGGAGAGTTTTGGGACACATAGTCCCTAAATATGAGTTTAAGACTTAAAAATCAGACCGTAGGTGGAACTGTGTGAAGACGGGTGTAACGACCCGAAATCCCACCTTCGGGCCATGACTGCGTCTAACGTTGAACCCGCTAGACAAGCAAACGTTTGAACTAAATAAAACTCATTAACAACTAAAGCGAACAAGATAACTAAGGCATCGATGGCCCACAATATGGAGGTTAA
>ML447956.1:33974-55513 GCA_005239535.1 Nicotiana rustica
TAAGGAGAAACACTAGGCATGTTGAAGCCTTTATCCAACAAATCCTGTAATTGTTCCTTTAATTCCTTCAACTCTGGTGGATCCATACGATACGGGGGAATAGAAATGGACTGGGTGCCCTCAGCTAGCTCAATACAAAAGTCAATATCCCTGTCGGGTGGCATACCACCGGCAGGTCAGTGGGGAATACCTATGAAAACTCACGAACCACGGGCACAGACTACATAGAAGGAACCTCAGCACTCGAATCACGAACATAGGCCAAATAGGCCAAACAACCCTTCTCGACCATGCGCCGAGCCTTCATATAAGAAATAACCCTACCAGAAGAATGACTAGGAGTCCCTCTCCACTCTAAACGAGGTACTCCTGGCAAGGCTAAGGTCACTGTCTTAGCATGATAATCCAAGATAGCATGATAGGGGGATAACCAAACCATCCCCAATATAACATCAAAGTCAACCATATCAAGAAGTAAAAGATCAACCTGAGTCTCCAGACCACCAATAACTACTACGCAAGCACGGTAGACTCGATCTACCACTGTAGAATCTCCCACCGGTGTAGATACATGTACAACAATACTCAAAGAATCACGGGACATACTCAGATAAGGGGCAAAATATGAAGACACATAGGAGAATGTAGAAGCCGGATCAAATAACACTGAAGCCTCTCGGCTGCAAACTAAAATCGTACCTGTAATAACTGCATCAGAAGCCTCAACATCAGGACGAGCAGGAAAAGCATAACACCGGGGCCGAGCCCCTCCAATCTGAACATCCCTGGGTCTACCTGCTGCAACCTGGCCTCTACCCCTCGTTGCCTGAGCTCCACCTCTGTGAACCTGATCACTACCTCTGGTACCACGGCCACCACCTCTAGCTGGCTGAGGAGGCAAGGGTGCACCTGCTACGGGAACCAAGGCACGAGAACTCTGCTGCTGGGGTCCACTCAAAGCTCGAGGGAAAAATCTGGAAAGATGCCCCGGCATACCACAAGTATAACAAGATCTCGGCTGCTGCGAATGATGACTCAGAAACTGGCCCCGACGGCCCTGATAACTACCCCGGTAACTCTGAAGCGTCTATGCACTGATAGATGCTGGTGGTGCACTAATATGAACTGGCGGTGCGCGGGGAGATACCTGAAGTGCCGACTGAAAAGGTCGGGGTGGATGACCCCTACTGAAAGAATCCCTGCCTCCAGATGAGGCTCCACTGAATCTACCAAAATGACAGAGCCTCTTGTCAGCCCCCTGACCACCTCCCTATGACAAAACCATCTCAATCCTTCTAGCCACGTCGGCCGCATCCTAGAATGAAATATCAGTACTCGACTCCCTGGCCATCTGGAGTCGTATAGGCTGGGCCAATCCCTCAATGAACCTCCAAACTCTCTCCTGATCAGTGGAGAGTATCATCAATGCATGCCTGCCTAGAGCGATGAACCTGGTCTCGTACTGAGTAACAGACATAGATCCCTGTTGAAGGCGCTCAAACTGCCTCCTAAGATCCTCTCGCTGGGTAATGGGAAGGAACTTCCCCCAAAATACCTCTGTGAACTGAGACCAAGTCAAAGATGCAAACCCAGCTGGTCTGGCGAAGCAGTAGTCCCTCCACCAAGTCTTGGCTACGCCAGATAGTCGAAAAGTAGCGAAGTCAACTCCATTGGACTCCACTATGCCCATGTTTCGATGAACCTCATGACAATTGTCCAAGTAATCCTATGGATCCTCTGACGGTGCACCAGAAAAAGTAGTAGTGAATAACTTGGTGAATCTGTCCAGTCTCCACAAAGCATCCGCGAACTTAGATGCTCCTTCAGCTACAGGTGCTGTAATACCCGGCTGTGCTACTCTAGCTGGCTGAGGTGCTGGAGTCTGGATTTGAGTGGCAACCTGCTCTGGTGTACGAATAACAGGAGTCTGGGTCCTTCCCCCAGACTGAGATCCAGCTGGTGCAGTAGGAAGAAGACCGGCCTGAGCCATACTCTCCATAAGTCCTACCAGATGGACAAGAGCAACCTGAAGCACTGGGTTAGCTATGAACCCCTCTGGGACCTGCGCTGGTCCAACTGGGACTGCCGGAACTGGGACCTACTCGTCAGACTCGACCTGAGGGTCCTCCACTGGGGCTGCTGCTCTAGGCTAAGCCCGACCCCGGCCTCGGCCTCTAGCACGGTCTCGTCCTCGACCTCGACCCCTTATAGGAGCTGTAGCAGGAGTGTCGGGCTGCTGAGCGGAACAAGGGAAGCACGCGTCCTCTCCATCTGCGAGAGAGTAGAATGGAAACTCAATAAGTACCCAGAATTCATAACGCACGACAGAGATGGAGAAATGTGGAGTTATCCTAACTTTGCAGCCTCTGGGGAATAAATACAGACGTCTCCGTACCGATCCCTCAGACTCTACCAAGGTTGTCCGTGAGTTGTGAGACCTCAGCAACCTAGAGATCTAATACCAACTTGTCACGACCCGAAATCCCACCTTCCAGGCCGTGACTGCGTCTAACGTTAAACCCGCTAGACAAGCCAATGTACACCACACCTTGACATTTTTAAAACAACTTAGCAGTAATAAAGCAATTATCATTCAAACCTTTACTGAAATAATCAGAACCACTTCAAAAGTTTTACAGCAGAAATGTAATAATACTCCGAGAAACACATAATGAAATGATAAAGATAACAACATCGTAAAATCCCAAAACCGGGGTGTCACAACCTCACGGACTGTCTATAAGAATACTAAATACAAGTCTGAAAGTAAATACAATATTGTCTTTAGAATGGAAGGAGAAATAAGACAATATGATACTAATAGCAGGAGAGACTCCAGGTCCCACGAACGCTAGTGGTATACCTTGAAACTCGATGTGGACTGAAGGTGACTCCCTCAGAGCGGTCCACGGGGTCCGGAAGCGGGATTTTCACAACATAGAGAAGTGCAGTGTAGTATCAGTACAACCGACCCCATGTACTGAGTAAGTGCCGATCCTAACCTCGGCCGAAGTAGTGACGAGGCTAGACTTAGCAAATAAGGTTCACCTGTCCTATTCTACAACACAAAATACAGATAACAAAGCAAGGAAGAATAACCGTCATATACGGGGAACAAGAGCAGATAAAGGGAAAAACAATAAGATAGAACAGTTAATTAACATCAAGTGAGAAAAGAAACAATTTACCGAAAACTGATAAGGTATGAATGACATGTCTGAATGATAACAATGGCATGACATCACCCTTCGTGCTTTTACTCTCTTCCTCACCAATACAATGTATGTTGTAATCAATGTAATCATGGCACGACATTAACCTTCGTGCTTTCAATAAATGTAAACATGGCACGACATCACCCTTCGTTCTTTTACTCTCTTCCTCACCAATGTAATGTATGTTGTATTCAATGTAATCATGGCACGACATTAACCTTCGTGCTTTCAATAAATGTAAACATTGCACGACATCACCCTTCGTGCTTTTACTCTCTTCCTCACTATGCATGACATGGTGTAATCAATGTAAAACAATATGGCACGGAATCACCCTTCGTGATTTACACTCTTCCTCACCAATGCAAGACAATGTGTATGGTAAGGAATGCATCAAAGTGGGAAAAATACAGTTCAAATCACCCGGCAAGGGGAAAATATCAATCAATATCTCAATAAATGCCCGTCAAGGGTCTCAGCTATAACTAAACAACTCAATATATATACTATATGCTTGGATCCTCATTTGAACCAACATTACATAATCTCTACAACCAGTACATCAACCACAATCAACTTCTCAAGTAGAGGTAATTACATAGTATGATGAACATTGAAGAAATAACTGAATTTTATCAAAAATAGACTCACGGGCATGCTTGACTCACAATGTATAGGTACTCGTCACCTCACCTATACATTGAACATGATAAACATAAAACGCATAACATACAATACCTAATCCCTCACCAAAGTTAGGCAAGACACTTACCTCTGTACAAAGTATAGCAATCAACCTTCTAAGACTGTTTTTCCTTTATAATCCGACTCCAAAACAACGATATCTAGGCATAATTAATTCAATAATATCAATAAAGACTCAATAACACACTCCCATAGCCTAGATATGCAATTCCTATCATTCTTCAAAAAATACCAAAATTCGACCCCGGGCCCGCTTGGTCCAAACAAGAGGCTCGGACCGAAACCCGACCACCCATACCCCCATGAGTTAGAATATATAATTTGTTTTAAGATCCGACCCCAAATTGAGGTTGAATCACCCAAAATCCCATAAGCCCTAACTCTACCCAAAACCCCTAATTTCTACTTTGATTATTTTAGGAATTTAGGCCTAGATTCTAGTGATTATGAAATAAAAGTGGGAGAAATAGGAGTTAAAATCACTTACCCAAGTGGTTATGGAGGGAATCTAGCTTGGGGGTCGTCAATGGGGTCTTGGAGAAGAAAGAATTGATGAAGATGTGTAAATCCCGTAATAACATTCTGTTTTTGACTTAAGGAATTAACTTGGCGATTTTGTTCATCGCGATCGCAAGAAAGGGGTAACAATCGCGGAGAGTCTCGTCCTAACTCACTGGGATCGCAGAAGAGGAGTTGCGATCGCGGAATAGAGCTTAGCTGACCTTATGCAATCGCAGGAAGAGGTATGCGATCGCGGAACACTGGGACATCACACTATGTGATCGCGGAAGGGACCTGGACAGACTTCTGCGATCGCGGATCAAAGGCTGCGACCGCAGAGAAGAAAACACCAGACACCAGAAACCAGTCCAAAACACCAGATTTTTGACTCTTTAACACCCCGTTAGCTACCCGAAACTCACTCGAGCCCTCGGGTCTCCAAACCAAAAACACACAGGACTCCCAAAACATTCTACGGACTTATCCAAGCATTTAAATCACCAATATATCATCAAAATCATCGAATTAAACCTCAAAACTCTTAGAATTTCCTCAAAATTTCATAAAGCTTAATTATTCCAATTTTGATCCGAAACACGTCATTTCAAGTCCGTTTTACACTAAATTTCACAGATAAGTCATATAACATATATTAAATATGTTACGGGCTACAGAACCATAATACGGGCCCGGTAACACGGTTTTCACATAATTATTCATTTTCAAAATCCTTTATTATTTTCAGAAAACAATTTTCTTTAAAAATTCATTCCTCGGGCTTGGAACCTCAGAATTAGATTCCGGGCATACGCCCAAGTCCCATATTTTCCTACGGACCCTCTGGGACCGTCAAATCACGGGTCCGGGTCCGTTTACCAAAAATGTTGACCAAAGTCAACTTTATTCATTTAATTATCATAAAATTCTATTTTCATCAAATTTCAACATACAGACTTCCCGTCTACACGCCTGGGATGCGTACGCATATGGAGGTGAGACTAATAGAGGCTTTGGGGGCCTCGAAACACAGACTTAGCTAAAATTACGTAGTATGACCTTTTGGGTCATCACAACTTTGACACATTGGGGACTGGTTTTCCAATCTCTTATGAGCTATTTTCTGAATGTGTGGTTTTGGTGTGAGCATCCAGGGTCCCTGAGGCCCTAGGAAACTTTGACACTCTGGAAACCTGGTTCTAATGGGCTGTGGATGAATCACTATGATGTGCCTCAAAGTTATTATGTTGGAAGGCATGGTTCCCAAGTTTATTTGGGCTTATAAAGGTTCCCTATAGTGTCTCATTACTATTATGTAATTCATCTGTTGTTCTAGGCTTTAATAACTTTGTAATAAACAAATTTGGGGTTATTTAGTAAACCTTGGGGGATTTTCTTATTTCTTTTTGTTAAACTGGGTAGAAATCCTGCCTATAAGATTTAATTATGTTGTCAATTCTGTTCGTTTGGTGAAAACTGTGTGAGTTCTATACTGTACTTAAAAATCCTGCCGCCTATAGGACTTTCATTTTGATTCTGTATTTTACATTTGCATATTAGAAATCCTGCTTATAGGACTTTCGTTTAATTCTGTGTTTACGTATGCATATTAGAAATCCTGCTCATAGGATCTATTAATGTATCCAAACGAATGTGCATTAGCAATCATGCCTATAAGACCTTGATGTTTGAGTTAATCATTTTCTAGCAGTCTGTATAATTTCTGCCCATACACGGTTAATAGATATCATGCCTATAGGATTTAAATCAATCCAATAATTAGAAAACATGCCTATAGGATAAAAGAAATCAGTATCACACCTAGAAATCATGCTTATAGGATTTAAACCAATCCAGTAATAGATATCATGCCTATAGGATTTGAATCAAGTCAGTAATTAGAAATCATTCCTATAGGATTAAAAAGGGAATAAAACTTATCTCTATAGGTTAAAATCAGTGCTACACCTAGAAATCATGTCTATAGGTCTGTAATTAATAAGATCGTATAAATCATGCGTATAGGATCCTGTTGGTCGATTCTGAATTCAATCGTTGTCAATCACTTAGGCAATATACCTGTAGGGTTCAATTTTGGGTCTATAATTGGGATGTATTACTTCCTGAAGTGCCCAGATTTATACTGAATAAAATCACTAGGCAAACAATAGGTTTTAACACATGCCTTAATAAAACTGCCTCTGCATTTGTCTTCTCGCATAGATACACTGCCTATGGGAACTTTGAATCAACTACGTGCTTTTGTTGTCTTATGTGTGGAGGTCAATATGAGCTCATACTTGTTTCTTATCTGAAAGTTCTATCTTTTTTTGCTTATCTCCTAGATTTTACATTTTGAACAACATAGGTTGGTCTAGAACTATCCCAAATAGAGGTCCTAATACCTCCAGGCCATAGGTAAAGGGACGGGTAATGCACGCATAAGGAATGAGCTAGAATCAACTAGAACGCTTAAGTAACAACTTAAAGATAGTAATTGGGTAGTAAGGAGATGATAGTCTGTGCGCTAATGCTATGAGTAACACCCTAACTTGAGGGAGTTACAAAGTATTGCACGGGGTGATCCTATAGGCTAAAACACTTAGGAACCCCTCTCTATTCCTGTTTAAAAATAAGTTGAGTATTGTATTTGTCCAATTTGCTTTCTTCCCTTTTAGACTAATTCGCTTAATTTAAGTTCGGCTGGGAACCACCATTGTAGACCTCAAGGGTGCCTAACACCTTCCCTTCAAGGTAATTTGAGCCCTTACCTGATCTCCGGTGATGTAAACTGGTTATATGAGTTAATTGCTCTAGGTGCCCTAATGCACCTTAATCCGTTAGGTGGCGACTCTTCCGATTTCTTACCCATCCCAAAAAGGAGTTCTCCCAAAAATGTCAAAACCCGATTTCGCGAGCAAAAGGGGGCTTATGCTCTTACCATAACGAACCTAATTTTGTGAATTAGTCTTTAAGCATGTCTTTATTATCCTGCTAATACTTGCATGCCCCTTCCATTTCCCACTTTATGTGAATTTATTTGTGTATCTTTAGTCATTTACGATTTCTCTTTCATGTTTTATTACTCTTTACTATGGAAACTGACTTGTCTCCTTGTTTTCCTTTCTTAAACGCTTACAATTATTAAATACCACATTTACCATTTTTTCATCGTGCAAATACTTGACAACGTGTTATTTCCTATTTGCATCAATCATGCTCAACATCATATTCCACTCGTGCGTAATGAAAATCATAGCAATACTTGATGAGTGTTTGCGCTCTTCCTATATCACCCTTTTGAATTTGGAAAGGCTTATTTGCCGTTAAACTAGTCGATAAGCGGTGTAGTCGACGGTTCCGTGCCTTTCACCCTGAAATTGTCCGCTCGAGGGTACCAGTCTAGACCTCTATAGAAACCTTACTCTAATTATAACTGTACATGCATCATGGTCAAACCTAGACTGGGTTAATATGTTGTCCGCATAATAACCCTTTAACAAAAGCCTTGTCCAAAGTCCACCGGGGTTTCCATAATCCCAACGGACGCAACCATGATCTGTGCATTAATTTGGAGAAATAAATGCCAATGTGCTAATCGTTAATGTATAAATAGTTGGAGGGGGAAAGGGTCTAACCTTATTTGTTTTTCAGAAAATGAGGCACGAAGTCCCCAGGTTCGGCATGGTCCGAAACATACCACCATTATTTCTAGATGTGTGGGAAGACCTTCCATCAAGCGACAAAAAGCATGTGAAAAAGGTCTTTGGGAACTTACCTTCCTTATTAGATATCCAACCAAAAAACATGTTGATCGAAGCTGCCACTATGTTTTGGGATAGATAAAGGGCCGTATTCTGTTTTGGCAACATAGAAATGACTACTCTTTTGGAGGAAATAAGGGGATTCACTGGACTACCTTGGGACAATCCTGGTCTATTGGTGCCGGAAAATCGCACTCCCAAAGGGTTTCTAAAAATGATGGGTTTAAGAAAGAATGAAAAATCCTACATACCTTTTGACTTCCTTTATGAACGCTACGGTCACAACAAATCTTATCGTATCTTTCACGATGAGTTCTCCATCACTTCTTTGGGTTGGATTAATCATAGGGTTTTCATGTTCATCGTCTGCTTCTGTGGTATGATAGTGTTTCCAAGAAAAATGGACAGAATTCACATCAGACTGGCCATGGTAACCAAAGCCTTAATGGAGGGAATCAAGGGGAAAACATATACTATTGTCCCTATGATTATAGCAAACATATATCGGGCCTTGGATCAGTGTTAGAAAGGATTCAAACACTTCGAGGGTTGTAATCTGCTACTACAGATTTGGTTGCCAGAACATCTTCAGAGAGGTCAGTACCGCCAAGAGTTTCGACAAAGACCGTGGAATGATCACATAGCTATTATTCACCCCAAGAGAATGACCTTTATCCCAGACAAGTTTGCTCAACCAGAGAATGCTACAGAATGGGTGCAGTTTTTCAACAATTTGACTGAGGACTAGGTTCACTGGATGTTCGAATGGTACCCCACCAGTGAGTTCATCATCAGATCTAGGGATGTTCCGCACTTTGTGTTGATCGGGTTAAGGGGAATACATCCCTATGATCCTATCAGGGTCATGATACAAGCTGGTAGAAAGAAAATCATACCGCGAGTCTCCAAAATGAGTCACTACAAGGCAGATTTTCAAGATGATGACATCCAATACAAATGTGAGGCTCAACATATATGGTGACGCGCCCCCTTTTTCCTCTCCTTTCGGATCTGTCAGGGTTTTTGACATTATTGGGACCACTTATTTCCTTTTTGGGAGAAGGGATATAAGGAATTTGAAGAGTCGCCACCTAACGAATTAAGGTGCGTTAGGGAACCTACTAAGGGTCACTTATAACACAAATTGTATAACCAGAGATTGGGTAAGGGCTTGAAATTACTTCAAGGGGATGGTGTTAGGCACCTCTCAAAGTCCACAACTGTGGGTCCCGGCCAAACCTACTTTGTGAATTCATTCAAGTAGCAAGTAGACAGTCTAAGCACACATATGTAAATAGAACATTAGTTTTAGTAGTTAAAGAGTATAAACACACATGTATGGAAGGATAAGGGAGGTCCTAAGTTGCTTATCCTATAGGATCACATCTATGCAATGCCCAGTAATCACTCCTCAATGAGGAGATATACGTTGTATTATTGCACAAGTCATCATATCCTTATCTACCCATTATCCCATCCCTTAGAGGTTATTAAGAGAATTTAGTTTAACGAGCTCTAAGCTTGCTGTTACCCGTCCCTTCCTTGTGGTCCTGAAGAAGTTTTAGGACCTCTAAATATGGGCAGTTCTAGACAAACCCCCTAAGGTTTTAAAAGGGAAAATTCTAGGAGACGGGAAAGAATAAATAGGACTTAGCACATACGTGAAGGAAGCAGTTAAGAGCTCAGATTTACCTCAAGATGTAATGCAGATAAAAAACACGTCTCAAACACAGACAAAGGCAATTTTCATTAGAGAAAGGATCCTAAGATAGAATATCTAAGTGAACATCAACGCACAGAAATACGCAAAACTATTTTTTATAAAATCAACAGCAGGGTCCTATTTAGTTTTCCTACTGATTTTAAACCTGTGAGCCTTTAAGCAGTAAACACAATCATAGCAATTTCTGATTCCATACAGAGATTAATCACCTAAGGCTTGCCTAGGCGTGGGATTATATGCAATCATATTTTACAAAAGATGTTTAACAGTCTAGAAGTTGTTTAACCTGCAAGCATACTGTTATAAGTGATACGAATCTGAGAATGAAGGGGTTTATACCAGTTTTATTCATAAACAACATCTATATGTGAGATGATTTTTATGCCTTTCATGATCAGTTGCTTACTCTTAGTTAAACTAGGCGTACTGAAACGAATGAAAGCAGAATTCCGAAGACATGATTTTCTAAATGCACACAAGAGTGACAGAACTATTAATACATGAATTTCTAAATGCACACAAGAGTGACAGTTTTATGTCAAAGTTATTTATTTCCCTAGGAGCAGGATCTCTAAGTGATAGACTGATACAACATTAAAACATAGGCTAGTGACATTTGTTATGTGAAACAGTAGATGTGAAGTCCTAAGAACATGATATCTAATGCAATGCTTAAAACATTATTCCTAAGACATGGATTCTAATGCAAATACACAGAACGTAAAGCCTAAGACATGCTTTCTACCCAACAATACCGACAGTATCATACAACTACCCTCCCAATTTCACTAATCATCCTAATATCTGATGGCAAATAATTATTACAGACCAATGGCTGAATGAATTACATAAGTTAAAAGAAAAGAAGTTAAACTATAGGGAGCCTAAAGAAAGACCAAATGTATCCTGAGAATACCAATCCTTCCATAACTTCAAATGCCAAGAGTTTCATAGCCAATCTCATGTCCGGGTGTGTCAGAGTTCCCTAAGGACCTCAAGGATCCCGGGCAGTGCTCACACCCAAACTTTTATAACAAGAACTGAGCAAGTGCAGTGTGGAAGGGCCGGCCCCAGTATGCCAGAGTTCATAGGGATCTCAAAGGGGTCCCAAGGCAGTCACACACTGGAGGGGCAGAACCTAGGGACCTAAGAGTAGAGTGAGAGTGCTTGACATAGTTTTGAAAAGGTTTTGATATGAAAAACAGTATTGAAAAAGAATCATTTAAGTAAAGAAGTTTTATAAAAAATAGGAATTGATTAATAATAAAACAATTTTTTTTAATAAAAAAAACAGTGTGAACTTATGAGAAATCAGCAACAGTCTGATAAGCACCATTCAAACACAGATTTCACTTAGGGAGTATGGGAATTAGGAACACATAAAACATATTAACATAACAACAAGAGCATAGAAGTTTTCCTAGAGGTTTTTTATAGGATTGAGGAGTCAATCATACAACTATAATACAGATATATGGATTTCAGAACAGACAGTTAAGAATATAGTTGTACTAGGCAGAGTTGAACATAGAATCAGGAGTACTTAGGGGGTAATGAATAACTTAGCAAAGCAGATTAGTACCAGAAACTGAGTAAACAAATAGACAAACAATCATTCAATCACGCATACATGGAATAGAATCAGATGGAGACATGCTAGAAAAAGAAATAGGCAAGTCATTAGACATGCTAATCATAAGTTGAACCGGACAGAACTTATACTTTCTAAGTGAAACAAAGATTTAAGCATGCTAGTTACATATTGAACAGCCAAGAATAATCATAAATAAGACTAGAAATCAGTAACCAATGCAGTAAGAGAAGACATAGAGCTTTGAACTTAAAATTAAATCAGAACATACCAGTTAAGGAGAACAGACAAAGAATATAGAGCTAGTGTAGTGCAATAACTAGCCTTGGCTTACAGCCGGCTAGTTTAGTAAGAGTAGCAAGTAACAGGAGAGAGAAGAAAGCTTTTAAGTGTAATAGAGAGAATTTTGTGAACTAGTGTTCGTGTGTTAGAGAGAGTTCAAGAGGGAATATATAGCATTTGAGAGCTAGACAAATAAGGTAAGCAATAAATTATTCAGTAATTGGAGAGTCACAGAATCAATCAGACCTAAAATCAGTGAGGACTTCCTTTAATTAAGGGAGTAATTCACTAAAGGTAAAGAACAAGAAACAAATAAGGAAAGAAATCATATGATCTAGGTACAGAGTAGGTAATTAAGGGTAGATACACAAGGGTTCAATTAAGGAAATAAGTAGTAAGAATCAATGACTAACACGATTAATCAGATAATAAGGTAGGAGATAATTAAAGACTGTAAAATATGGAAATAATTGGGGAAATTCAGCACACAAGTATCACCACAGCAAATCAATGAATCCGGGATTCAAAATAGCACTAGTTTTAAGGAAACTAATATGGATTTTCCATGACTAAGCAAGTAAACCAAGTATAAACAGAAGGAATCAGATCTGAAACCCTAATTGGACATACTAGGGTAAAAATTACAAAATACTCTAATTAAACGAAGCATTATTCATGACAATCAAACACATAGCAAAATCGAATGAACAAACAAGCAAGGACGAACTCAGAATCCAAACATAATGCTAAAAATTAGGGGTTTCAACATAACTAGTTAGGGTTAAGGGGGAACTTAAAATAAGTCAATTAAACACGTAAGAATCAGAGAATAAACACTTAGAAATCAAAAGTCATTTTTTGAAGAAAGAATCTCAGAAACCTAGTTAAGAAAAACAAAGAGACACTTTAAAAATCAGAAGATTTCTCATAAAACAAGGAAAAATAGTTCTTTTCTTCTCAGATCTGTTACAGATCTGAAAAGTTTAAGAGATGAGATTAAGGTTTCGAGAAAATGACCTAGAGACGAAAATACCGACTTAGAAACCATAGGTTTAGCCAAAAAATAGGATGATCTTACTCAAATCGAGCCATGGCGGCCTGAGACTGGTAAGGACAGGACTAGGGGTGAGTGGACTGATCCCCGGTCCCCTGAGGACCTCAAAAATAGCAAAAATCCTAGCGTAGGAGAGCAGTTAAGGCTGAGGAAGGTGTTAATCCACCATGCTCGACGGCAGGTAAGCAACGGCGAGTGAGATTAGGGTTAGGGCAGAGAGGATTTGGAGATGAGAGTGAAGGGTGACAACGGAGTGTGAGAGGAGAGTGGATGGTTTGGGGGGGGGGGTAGTCTTAGGTTAATTAAGGTAAGGTTTAATCTGGGCCGTTGATAAAAAATGATCAACGACCAGGATTCAAGCAGAGTTGGGTCGGGTAGGGGTAGTAGTTTGGCCCTGGGGTCTTTGGGCTGGTTTTAGGACTATTTAGGCTAACTTAATAAGGCTATAATTGAAATAAAATAGGCCATTTATTAAATACCCAAGATAAATTAATTAAAATAATTTATAAAATAGTTACTAATTATAAAAAATGAATTTCATGCATAGAGATATTTTGAAAAATGATTATTTAGTATTTAAAATACAAAAGACTAATTTCTGTTAAAAAAATAGTACAAAATTGTATGGATGGGCTATAATTGCAAAGTTATTGCAACTATATGGTGCAAATTTGGCTGTTTATGGAATAATTTGGACTTAATAGGACCATAAATAATAAATTGAATCAAGAAATGTCTTTGAAATCATTTGTGATGCAATTTTGCAGTTATTTCTTAGAAATAAAATGCTGGGCAAATTAATAAAAATGTAGAAAAATTGTGGAAAAATACCATTTAATGCCAATGCACGATTTTGAAGGCATATATGCAATTTAAAATTCTTTTTAGGAAAAATTGGGTATCAGCAGCTTCCCCTCTTTACCCAGAAAGGATGAAAGAGTTGTCGGGTAAAGATATGATGGCCAATTTTGACCGAGCGAGATGATTTGGGAGACTTAGGCCGCACTCTGGATTTTGAGCTTCCTACATATTTCTGGTTTTACAGGAATCAGGCAGTGTGTAGTTCTAGATTCATTAGCGAAATATATCGATGAAGTCATCGCAAGGACGGACACAATGTTTCGGGATAGGTGAAAGAATGGATGTGGTGAGAGGTCAGGTTTGAGATAGTCGAAGGAACTGGAGAGAGATGTCTCCTGCTGGGCTAGCAGTTGCTTGCTGGATCACATGCGAATAAAGATACTACAAGCATTTATTGTGCGAAAATTTAAACATGATGCAGGTTCCCTTTGGACTATGAAAGTTGTCTTCGGACGGTTGAGGATGACGTCCTTAGACCATGATGTCCTGGGCCATGAGTTGTTCAGTGAGAGATTCGCAGGCCATGAAATGATGTTCTCGTGCCATGAATATGGCGCCTAAGAACTATGACGCCTTTGAATAATGGGGTGCAAATTTTGAGAGATCCTATGGCCATGACATGGTGTCTTCCCGCTATGAGGATGATGCCTTTAGAATATGGTGCCTTTGGATGAGTTGGCGATAAATCAGCCCATGAGATGCAATAATATGGTGTTAACAAGACATAGCTTAGTCTTGCGTAGCTGAGGGCATAACTTAGCCCGAAAGAAGAGCAAAGTAGATAATGTCGGAGAGACGACACTTAGTCTCGGTGAAAGAATGTAAATTGGAAGCAGAGCTTAACCACATGCAGGTATGGAGACAGAGGTTAGTCTCATGCAAATGAAGGCAGAGATTAGCCTTATGCAGATGGAGGCAGAGCTTAGCCTCATGAGAGATGAAGGCAAAGATTATCCTTATGCAAATGGAGGTAGAGCTTAACCTTATGCAAAACGCGAGACATGGCTTAGTCCCATGCAAATGAAGGCATAGATTAGCCTCGTTCAAATACGGAGGTAGAGCTTAACCTCATGCAAGATGGGGGACAGGGCTTAGTCCCATGAAAATGAAGGCAGAGATTAGCCTTATGCGAATGGAGGCAAGGCTTAGCCTCATGCAAGATGAAGGCAGAGATTAGCCTTATGAAAATGAAGGCAGAGATTAGCCTTATGCGAATAGAGGCAGGGCTTAGCCTCATGCAGGTTTTGAGACAAGGCTTAGTCCCATGCGAGTGGAAGGCTTAGTCCTATGCAAATGAAGGCAAAGATTAGCCTTATGAAAATGGAGGAAGGGCTTAGCCTCATGCAAGATGAAGACAGAGATTAGCCTTATGCAAATGAAGGCAGAGATTAGCCTTATGCGAATGAAGGAAGCGTTTAGCCTTATGCAAAAAATAGAATAAATAGCGGATAGTATCAGAATTTCTTTGCTGGTAGCAGATTTCAGTATTGTTGTTGTTGCGAAGGTTGTGATTTCGAGGCATGATATTCTTTGTTCCTGTATCCAAAGAAAAATTATGAGTTATGTAAGGGGAAGGTCAGTTCGTGCCTCCGTCGACTTGCTCGAATTGCTTTGCTTGGTCTGAGAATCCTGTTCAAATCATCGGGGTAGCGTTTTCTAAACAGGGATATGTTTCAAGCAAGCATGCATGGTTTTGTAAAGATATACTAAAAGCTATATTTTAAGAATTTTAGATGAACCGACGACCGTGACAAGATCCGAGACATTGCGACCTCCTGCTATGGAATTTTGAGGGTCCTCCTCAAAATTCTGCCCAAGTTAGATGGTTTGGCATCTCTGACAGCTTTTCGTGCTACGATCAGCTGAACTTGCTTCGGAATTTTTAGGGTCCTCCTCAAAATTCTGCACCCAGTTTATGATTTCGGGGTGAAATGGGATTTTTATTGATTTGTGACCGAACCCATAGGGCTGCCTACGTATCCCCTTTTAAACGGGAATAAGGTCGAGCGTAGTTCAATTACATCATTTGAGAAAAGCATAAGGAGTTATACATAGTATCGTTTGACTGCATCTGAATTGACTGGTTTTGGCCAGACATCCCTGTCGATTTCTTCAAGTATAAGAGCTCCTCCTGTCAGTACCCGGTGAACCATATACGGACCCTTCCAGTTGGGAGAGAACTTCCCTTTGGCTTCATCTTGATGCGGAAGGATCTTCTTCAACACCAGCTGCCCCGGTGTGAACTGTCTCGACTTGACTCTTTTTTTGAAGGCTCTGGACATTCTCCTCTGGTATAGTTGTCCGTGACATATTGCATTCATCCTTTTTTCGTCTATGAGGGCTAGCTACTCATAACAGCTTCTTATCCATTCTTCGTCGCTGAGCTCAGCTTCTTGTGATTCTCAAGGAGGGAAATTCCACTTCAGCGGGAATGACAACTTTTGTACCATAAACCAATAAGTAAGGAGTTTCCTCGGTTGATGTGCGGAATGTGGTGCGGTATCCCAATAAGGTAAATGACAACTTCTCGTGCCACTATTTGTGATTTTCTACCATCTTCCTCAGTATCTTCTTGATATTCTTGTTGGTGGCTTTTACAACTCCATTCATCTAAGGTCTATAGGCAGTGGAATTCTTGTGCTTGATTTTGAAAGTCTCACACATGGCCTTCATTAGGTCACTGTTAAGATTGGAAACATTGTCGGTGATGGTTGTCTCTGGAACTCCGAATCGACAAACAATACGGTCGCGGACAAAGTCTGCCACGACTTTCTTAGTCACTTCTTTGTAGGATGCTGCTTCGACCCATTTGGTGAAGTAATCAATATCTACAAAGATGAATCTATGACCATTTGAGGCATTGGGCTCGATTGGTCCTATGAAGTCCATTCCCCAGGCAGCAAACGACCAAGGTGAGCTTGTTGCATTGAGCTCTTTTGGGGGTACCTTTATCATATCTGCATGTACCTGACACTTGTAGCATTTTCGAACATACTGGATGCAGTCCATCTCCATGGTCATCCAGAAATAACCGGCTTTGAGTATCTTCTTGGCCAAGACAAAACCGTTCATATGCGGGCCACAGGTCCCAACATGTATTTCCTCAAGTAATTTAGAAGCTTCATTTACATCGACACATCTCAGTAATCCGAAGTCGGGAGTTCTACTGTACAGGATTCCTCCGTTGTGAAAGAAACTATTGGACAACCTTTGAAGCGTACGTTTCTAGGTATGATTTGCCTGCTCCAGGTACTCTCCCTTTGACAAGTATTCCTTGATGTCGTGGAACCATGGTTTTCCGTCTGCTTCTCCTTCAACATGGGCACAATATGTTGGCTGACTATTGATCTTTACCGGAATAGGATCAATGAAGTTCTTATCTGGATGCTGTATCATGGATGATAAAGTGGCTAGCGCATCGGCAAACTCGTTCTGAATTCTGGGAACGTGCCGAAATACGGCAGTATCTTGGAATTCTTGGTAGCCCATTCTCCTTGTACTTGGTGTATAAGAAAATCTGAATCAACAATTACCAGCAACTCTTGAATATTCATGTCGATGGCCATATTGAGCCCTAGTATGCATGATTTGTACTCTGCCATATTGTTAGTTTAAGGAAATATGAGTTTAGTAGATACCGGATAATGTTGGCCAGTTTCTGATACCAAGACTGCTTAAACGCGGACTCCTTTGAAATTTGTTGCTCCGTCAAAGACATCCTTCAACCGTCATAGGATTCAACAATGCCTTCTCCTATGAATAATACTTCTTCATCGGGAAAATACGTTTTCAGAGGTTTGTATTCTCCTCCGATAGGGTTTTCGGCAAGATGATCTTCCAATGCCTGTCCCTTGACCTCTTTCTGAGTCACATAGACGAAGTCGAACTCACTCCGCAGGATTTGCCACTTAGCCAGCTTGCCAGTGGGCATGGGCTTTTGAAAGATATACTTCAAGGGATAAATCCTTGATATGAGATAGGTTGTGTAGGCATAGAAGTAGTACCTCAGCTTCTGAGCGACCCAGGTTAGAGTGCAACATGTACGTTCCAATAGAGAGTACCATGCCTCGTATGGGGTGAACTTATTACTTAGATAATAGGTATCCTATTCCTTTCTTCCCGTTTCATCATGCTGCCCCAGAACGCAGTCGAAAGCTCTATATAATACCGCAAGGTAGAGTAACAAGGGTCTACCTGGCTCCGGCGGGACCAAAACTGGTGGCGTTGATAAGTACTCCTTGATTCTGTCGAAGGTCTTTTGACAATACTCGGTCCATTTGGTTGCTGCGTCTTTCTTTAACATCTTGAAGATTGGTTCATAAAAATGTATAGCGATTCATAAAAATTTATATCCTTCTTTCGGATCAGTCAGGGTTTTTGACATTATTGGGACCACTTATTTCCTTTTTGGGAGAAGGGATATAAGGAATTTGAAGAGACGCCACCTAACAAATTAAGGTGCGTTAGGACACCTACTATGGGTCAGTTATAACACTAATTGTTTAACCAAAGATTGGGTAAGGGCTTGAAATTACTTCAAGGGGAAGGTGTTAGGCACCCCTCAAAGTCCACAACTGTGGGTCCTGGCCAAACCTACTTTGTGAATTCATTCAAGTAGCAAGTAGACAATCTAAGCACACATATGTAAATAGAACATTAGTTTTAGTAGTTAAAGAGTATAAACACACATGTATGAAAGGATAAGGGAGGTCCTAAGCTGCTTACCCAATAGGACCACATCTGTGCAATGCCCATTAATCACTCCTCAATGAGGGGATACACATTGTATTAGCGCACAAGTCATCATATCCTTATCTACCCATTATCCCACCCCTTAGCGGTTATTAAGAGAATTTAGTTTAACGAGCTCTAAGCGTGTTGTTACCCGTCCCTTCCTTGTGGTCCTGAAGAAGTTTTAGGACCTCTAAATATGGGTTGTTCTAGACAAACCCCTTAAGGTTTTAAAAGCGAGAATTCTAGGAGACGGGCAAGAATAAAAAGGACTTAGCAGATAAGTGAAGGAAGCAGTCAAGAGCTCAGATTTACCTCAAGATGTAATGCATATAAAAAACACGTCTCAAACACAGACAAAGGCAGTTTTCATTAGATAAAGGATCCTAAGACAGGATATCTAAGTGAACATCAACGCACAGAAATACGCAAAACTATTTTTTATAAACTCAACAGCAGGGTCCTAATTAGTTTGCCTACTGATTTTAAACCTGTGAGCCTTTAAGCAATAAACACAATCATAGCAATTTTTGATTCCATACAGAGATTAATCACCTAAGGCTTGCCTAGGCGTTGGATTATATGCAATCATATTTTACAAGAGATGTTTAACAGTCTAGAAGTTGTTTAACCTACAAGCATACTATTATAAGTGATACGAATCTGAGAATAAAGGGGTTGATACTAATTTTATTCGAAAACAACATCTATATGTGAGACAATTTTTATACCTTTCATGATCAATTACTTAATCTTAGTTAAACTAGGCATATTGAAACGAATGCAAGCAGAACTCCGAAGACATGATTTTATAAATGCACACAAGACTGTCAGAACTCTTAAGACATGAATTTCTAAATGCACACAAGAGTGACAATTTTACGTCAAGGTTATTTATTGCCCTAGGAGCAGGTTCTCTAAGTGATAGACTGATACAATTTCAAAACATAGGCTAGTGACATGTGATATGTGAAACAGTAGATGTGAAGTCCCAAGAACAGGATATCTAATGCAATGCTTAACACATTATTCCTAGGACATGGATTCTAATGCAAATACAAAACGTAAAGCCTAAAACATGCTTTCTACCCAACAATACCAATAGTATCATACAACTATCCTCCCCATTTCACTAGCCATCCCCAATATCTGCTTACAAATAATTATTACAGACCAATGGATGAATGAATTACATAGGTGAAAAGAAAAGATGTTAAACTATAGGGAGCCTGAAGCAGGCCCAAATGTATCCTGAGAATACCAATCCTTCCATAACCTCAAATGCCAAGAGTTTCATAGTCAATCTCATGTCCAGGTGTGTCAGAGTTCCCTAAGGAACTCAAGGATCCCGGGCGGTGCTCACACCTAAACTTTCATAATAAGAACTGAGTAAGTGCAGTGTGGAAGGGCCGGACCTAGTGTGCCAGAGTTCAGAGGGATCTCAAAGGGATCCCAAGGCACACACTGGAGGGGCAGAACCTAGGGACCTAAGAGTAGAGTGAGAGTCCTTGACATAGTTTTGAAAAAGGTTTTGATATGAAAAACAGTATTGAAAAGTACTCAATTAAGTAAAGACGTTTTATAAAAAATAGGAATTGATTAATAATAAAACAGTTTTTTTGAAGAAAAAAAATGGTGTGAACTAATGTGAAATCATCAATAGTCTGATCAACACCATTCAAACACAGATTTCACTTAGGGAGTATGGGAATTAGGGACACATAGAACATATTAGCATGAAAACAAGAGCATAGAAGTTTTCCTAGAGTTTGTTTTATAGGATTGAAGGGTCAATCATACAACTATAATATAGATATATGGATTTCAGAATAGACAGTTGAGAATATAGTTGTATTAGGCAATGTTGAACATATAATCGGGAGTACTTAAGGGGGTAATGAATAAGTTAGCAAAGCAGATTAGTACTAGGAACTGGGTAAACAAACAGACAAACAATCAATCACACATACATGGAATATAATCAGATGGAGACATGCTAGAGAAAGCAATAAGCAAGTCATTAGACATGCTAATCATAAGTTGAACAGGACATAACTCAAACATGCTAAGTGAAACAAAGATTTGAGCATGCTAGTTACATATTGAACAGTCAAGAATAGTAATAAATAAGACTAGAAATCAGTAACCAACGCAGTAAGAGAACACATAGAGCATTGAACTTAAAATTAAATCAGAACATACCCGTTAAGGAAAGCAGACACAAAATATAGATCTAGTGTAGTGCAATAACTAGCCTTGGCTTACAGCCGTCTAGTTTAGTAAGAGTAGAAAAAATAAGAGAGAGCAGAAAGCGTTTAAGTGTAAGAGAGAGAATTTTTTGAACTAGTGTTTGTGTGTTAGTGAGAGTTCCAGAGGGAATATATAGCTATTGAGAGCTAGAAAAATAAGGTAAGTAATAAATTGTTCTGTAATTGGAGAGTCACAGAATCAATCAAACCTAAAATCAGTGAGGTCTTCCTTTAATTAAGGAAGTAATTCACTAACGGTAAAGAACAATAAACAATTAAGGAAAAAAATCAAATAATCTAGGTGCAGAGTAGGTAATTAAGGGTAGATACACAAGGGTTCAACTAAGGAAATAAGTAGTAAGAATCAATGAGTAACACAGTTAATCACATAATAAAGTAGGTGTCACGACCCAAATCCCCAACCGTAGTGATCGTGATGGAGCCTAACACCATACTTGCTAGGCAAGCCAATGTTAGTAATCGAATAATTTATTTCCTTAATTAATTACTTAAGCATAAATAAATAAATTCCAAATGAACTGAATTAGAATAATATTCGACAACAATAAAACAGAATAATAATAATGAATGATTAAATAGAACGAATCGCGAATTAATTATAATAATAACTCTAAGACTACACCAGTCTGGTGTCACAATCCACAAACTACTAAAGAATACTACAAATAAGGGGTGAAAGAATTAGTGTAACTGTTCTGAATATATTAAAACAATGTGAATAATAATAGGAGAAGACTCTCGGAATCTGCGAACGCCGACAGATGTACCTCGTATCTCCGAACGAATGAATAGCCGCTCTAAATATCTCTACTGATGGTCAGTACCTGGATCTGCACAAAAGAGTG
>ML447956.1:56552-86444 GCA_005239535.1 Nicotiana rustica
ACACACTTGCAACAACAATTGGAAATAACTCAATGAAACCCAATAACCACATGAACCTCAAAAATTACGAAACAGTCAGACTGCATTTTTCACAACTTCCTCAATATTATCAAGACGAAACCAACAGGAGCGTAAATATATATATATATATATATATATATATATAATTCGTAAAAATAATGCCAAACCTCTCAACCGTTATACATCTCACAAGAAACCGGCTCAAACCAATACTCTTTCCAAATAATCACAACAATATCTAACACAGATCAACAAGGCTAAATAGTCATAGAAGCAATGATGAACATATAACAATTACGATAATGATCACATAAGTGGGGAACGGGAAAGAGGATCACGTTTAGCAAATAATTTGGGTGGTGCATAGATACTTGTCACCAAACCTATACACCACGCCCATGCATTTCACATAGCAAATGAGTGGGGAGTCCTATTCCCTTAAGCCAAAGTTAGACCAAACACTTACCTCAATTCCGCAAGCCACTCAATGCCCAACTATTGTTTTTCCTTTTGAATTCACCTCTAACTTGCTCGAATCTAATCAAAATTAACTTAATATCATTAACTAATGCTAAAGGAACTAACTTTATTGAAAAATATAATTTTTTTTTAAGTTTTCTCAAAAAAAGGTGAAAACCCGACCCCGAGCCCACTTGGTCTAAACTCGGGGTTCGGACCAATTTACGATTACCCACTCACCCACTCACCCAAATATGCTATTAGTTTTGAAATCCGACCTTAATTTGATATAAAATTTTGATTTTTACAAAACTCCCTAATTCTACCCAAATCTTAGATTTTTACCATGAAAATTCTTTGTTTTTGCTTTAAAAGTGATGCAAACAGTAAGGAATTGAAAGAACAAAGTTTGGAATTGATTACCTATGACTTGGGGATGAAGATTGTTGAAAAAAAATCATTTTTTGGGCTGAAAACCTCGAAATTTTGGTGAAGAAGAAGGTCTGCCCGGTTTTTAAAACATATTTATAATAGTTGGGTTGGGCAACTGTGCGATCGCGGTTAATTAAATGCGATCGCACAGGGTAAGGGTAAACTGGGTTGTGCGATCGCGGGGGTGGGGGTGCGTTCGCACAGGGTAGGGGGCTGGGGGCAGTGCGTTCGCACAGTAGAGCCTGAACTGTGCTCCGCGATCGCAGGCTTATTTGTGCGATCGCACAGGGTTCCAAACAGGGCCTCCAACTTTACTCTGTGCGATCGCGGACTTGCCTATGCGATCACACAGAACAAAATACCTGGACACCAGCAATGAAAAACCAGCAGTTATTTTTCAAGTGTAAAACACACCGTGGCTTATCCGAAACTCACCCGATCCCTCGGGGCTCTAAACAAATCATTCAAGCAAGTCTAAAAATATCATACGGACTTGATCGTGCGATAAAATGATGAAAATAACATGTAAATCTATGAATTAAACCTCAAAACTCATTATTTTCATCAAAAACTCTTAAGTTCATAATTTCTCAATCAGATGTCCGAATCACGTCAAACAAACTCCGTTTTCACCCAAATTTCACAGCTAACCTTTAAATATCATAACAAAGCTGGTTCGGGCTTCGGAACCAAAATACGGACTCGATACCAATGATTTCTAGCATTATTTCATTTCTTTAACTCATGAATATTTCAGCAAAACAATTTCTTTCAAAAATTGATTTCTAAGGCTTGGCACCTCGGAATTCAATTCCGGGCATACGCCCGAATCCCATATTTTACTGCGGACCTCCCGTGATCGCCGAAACATGGATCTGGGTCCCTTTTCTCAAAATGTTGACCAAAGTCAACTTTTATCATATTTAATTTCTAAAAATCACTACTTCTCATATTTTCAGAAAAAGCATTTTCCAGTTATACGCCCGGACTGCGCACGCAAATCGAGATATTTCATTTTAGTCTTTTTATAGTTAGTTTACATGGAACAAAGTCTAATTTTATAAAATGACCCCTTGGGTCATCACAGTAGGAGATAATTAAAGATTGTAAAATATGGAAACAATTGGGGGAAATCAGCACACAAGTATCACCACAGCAAATCAATGAATCTGGGATTCAAAATAACACTGGTTTTAAGGAAAATAATATAGATTTTCCATGAATAAGCAAGTAAACCAAGTATAAACAGAAAGAATCAGATTTGAAACCATAATAGGACATACTAGGGTAAAAATCACAAAATACTCTAATTAAACGAAGCATTATTCATGAGAATCAAACACATAGCAAAATCGAATGAACAAACAAGCAAGGACGAACTCAGAATCCAAACATAATGCTAAAAATTAGGGGTTTCAACATAACTAGTTAGGGTTAAGGGGGTACTTAACAAAAATCAATTAAACACGTAAGAATCAGAGAATAAACACTTAGAAATCAAAATTCATTTTTTGAAGAAAGAATCTCAGAAACCCTAGTTAGGAAAAACGAAGAGACACTTTGAAATCAGAAGATTTCTCATAAAACAAGTAAAAATAGTTTGATTCTTCTCAGATATTTTACAGATCTGAAAAGGTTACAAAATGAGATTAGGGTTTCGAGAAAATGACCAGAGATGAAAATACCGACTTAGAAACCATAGGTTTAGCCAAAAAATAGGAAAATCTTACTCAAATCGAGCCATGTCGGCCTGAGACTGGTAAGGACAAGCCAAGGGGTGAGTGGACTGATCCCCGGTCCCTTGAGGACCTTAAAGATAGAAAAGTTCCCAGCGTAGGAGAGCCGTTAAGGTTGATGATGGTGATAATCCACCATGGTCGACGGCAAGTAAGCAACAACGATGGGGATTAGGGTTTGGGGAAAGAGGATTTGGAGAGGAGAGTAAAGGGTGACGGTGGAGTGTGAGAGGAGAGTGAATGGTTTTTTGGGGGGGGGGGTGTTGTCTTAGGTTAATTAAGGTAAGGTTTAATCTGGGCCGTTGATAAAAAATGATCAACGGCCAGGATCAAGCGGAGTTGGGTCGGGTAGGAGTAGAAGTTTGGGCCTGGGGTCTTCGGGCTGGTTTTAGGACTATTAAGGCTAACTTAATAAGGCTATAATTGAAATAAAATAGGCCATTTGTGAAATACCCAAGATAAATTAATTAAAATAATTTATAAAATAGTTACTAATTATAAAAAATGAATTTCATGCATAGAGATATTTTGAAAATGATTATTTAGTATTTAAAATATATAAGACTAACTTCTGGTAAAAAATAAATAGTACAAAATTATATGCATGGGCTATAATTGCAAAGTTATTGCAACTATAGCCTAAAGGTGCCAATTTGGCTATTTGTCGAATAATTTAGACTTAATAGGGCTATAAATAATAAATTGAATCAAGAAATGTCTTTGAAATCATTTGTGATGCAATTTTGCAGTTATTTATTAGAAATAAAATGCTGGGCAAATAAATAAAAATGTAGAAAAATTGTGGAAAAATACCAATTAATGCCAATGCACGATTTTGAAGGTATATATGCAATTTAAAATTATTTTTAGGAAAAATTGGGTATCAACATGTGGCACTTGAGGTTATTGTGGAAAGGGACACCATCGAGCCAGATCGATATCACGCAGGGCATGTGTACTTCTACCCATCATGGTTGGAAGATAGCATAGCGGGAATAGTCGAGCCAGTAGTAGGTCGAGGAAACAAAGTCATAGATGAAGTTGCTGAAGCACAAGTAAAATATAACAGACTACGCAAAAGAGTTCACGAGTTCGAGGCTGAGCATCTAGAACAACACAAGACTGATATGGAACTAATTAATGAATAGAGGGAAATGGATACTAGATTGAATGAAAGGCTGGAATATCTGGACCAGCGTCTGATGGAGTTAGAAGGGAAGATGAGGAAAAGAGTCGTAGACTGCCAGAATACTGAGGGTAGCGAAGGAGGACATCTAGCTAGCGCATACCTGCTGCTGGACATGCGCGACATGGGGAACCTGATTGATGGAGCCAAGAGAGTCAAGCCTGGAGAAGGACCCTCCGGGACCAAATTAGATTAGGTTTACTTGTTTTAAAATTACTTTTCGAATGTAATAAGGCCAAGTGCCATTAGTGACTTGTCTTATCTTATTGTTCTTTTAGATTCGTCTTATTTATTACGTTGATGAGGCAATTAATGTCATTAAAATACTCCAAATCTACTTGTCGCTAGGACTACCTCGGGCACAACGAGGCTCCCAAATTAGGACGCGAATTTACATTCTCGCAATATGTGTTTAAATGCTGCAAATACTTTTCCAGAAATCTCATTAACTTGGCTACCTTGTGTTTTTCATTCTTTTTTATTATTCTCATTCCCCAAGGTTGGTTCGCGCATATTGTCATCATCAGCTTACCACACCAGATCCAGAGGCCCTCCACCTCCTCGTCCTCCTCCTCCTAGTGTACTGAAAAGCAAAGGGAAAGCTAATATGGACGATTTGAGTGGCGTCAGAAAAGACAACACCACACGTGCTGAGAATGTGGAAACTTCTGATGGTCGGAGTACTCCGGCACCAAATGATTTGGTTTTGCAGCTCGAACAGAAAATACTTTAACTACAAGGTGATATTGAGCAGGTCCGTAACTTGGAAAACCTCTCCCTCACCCTAAACGTCCCAGATATCAACCAACCAAATACCCAAAACCCAGTACCTCCTCAGAACACACCCAACCAATGCTCGCAGAATCCTCCTGCACCGCACCAATATACAACCCCTCCTCAAAATCCTTTGCCCATACCTACCCATCCTAAACATCAGCATCTCCTGACTTAATATACGCAAACCACTTATCACACTCCTCAGAATACCCCACAACCTATCCCCGATCCTCAAAATTCAACCAATGATCACCACTACACCCAAAATCCTGACATTCACCAAAACAACCCCATATACATGGAAACCTTATCCCACTCCACTCACCCAATCTAATATAAACCAGAATCCGTTTAGAAGGACCTGCTCATTAAGAACATGGCAGAGGAGCTCAAGAAACTCACAAGCCGAGTTCAGGGTGTTAAAGGAGGTAAAGCAATCGAAAGTCTGAATTACGAATATTTGTGCATTCAGCTGGATGTGGAACTTTCGGAGGGTTACAAACCTCCTAAGTTCGAAATGTTTAATGGAATAGGTAACCCAAAGGTTCATTTGAGAACCTACTGTGCCAAGCTCGTAGGGGTTGGAAAGGACGAAAGGATTCACATGAAGCTGTTCATGAGAAGCCTTACTGGAGATGCTCTATCTTGGTACATAAGTCTAAATCCCAAGAAATGGGCTATTTGGGTAAGCATGGCGTCAGACTTAATGGATATGTTCAGATTCAACACGGAAAATGCACCAGATGTCTTCTATATCTAGAATCTCAAGAAGAAGCCCACTGCGACTTTCTGCGAGTATGCTATTCGGTGGAGGTCAGAAGCAACAAAGGTCAGGCCGGCATTGGATGAAGAGCAGATGAACAAGTTCTTTGTCAGGGCTCAGGACCCACAATATTACGAAAGGTTAATGGTCATCGAGAATCAAAAGTTCTCCGATATCATCAAGCTCGGAGAAAGGATTGAAGAAGGTATCAAAAGTGGAACGGTAACAAATTTTGAGGCACTGCAGGCCACTAACAAAGCACTACAATCGGGTGGCATATCAAAGAAAAAAGAAGTGGGGACAATAATGGTTGCCCAAGGTCCAAAATCTCCCTTTGTATACCAAACTCCTCCACCCACATACCAACCTTCAAATCCTAGATATCCTCAACCCGCTACCACCTACCACACCTATAATACCCAACCAACCTATTATCATTCACCTCCAACTCATCCAAATTACCAAAAACCCAGGCCCAATTTTGATCGCGAACCACCCAGATAATACACCCTTACTGCTGAACCCATCGACCAGTTGTATGAAAGATTAAAAGTTGCTGGATATGTCACTCATATTTCTGTCGTGGCTATGGAAAACTCATCTCAATGGGTCAACCCAAAAAAGACATGTGCGTACCATTCTGACATGAAGGGACATACTATTGATGAATGTCACACCCTGAAAGGCAAGATCCAAACACTGATTGATACCAAGGTATGTGAAGGAAACCGCACCCATTGTCCGCAATAATCCCCTCCCAGATCATAGGGGTGAATGAGTCAATGTAATAGAAACGGATGAAGAACGGGATCCCGAGGGATCAATCTGGCTTATTCGAGAAGGTGATGACCCTACGAAGCCTGCAGTCACGCTCAATCCCATTGTGGTACAGGTACAACCACCAATTTAAGTTGAGGTGTCCGCATCGGTTCCCTTTGAGGTAGAAGTAACACCACCTGCAGCTACACCCACTCCGTTTGAGGTAGAAGTGGACACACCTTTTACTGTGACGGTGGCATCCACACTACTCTTCAGTTCCAACGTTGTACCTTGGGATTATGTTGTCGAAGCTAGGAGAAAGGGGAAATCAAAGATGGAAGAGTTCGGCGCTGCACAAGGAATGACTAGAACGGGAAGGATTTACACACTTGAGAATTTGGGAGAGACGAGCAAGCAAGCTTCCAACAAATAACCTGTCACTAAAACTGGTCAAGATGACCTCTAGGGGAAAGTAAAAGCAAGGGAGTATTCTGTTGTTGATCATCTGAATAAGACTCCCACCCAAATATCAATCTTGTCATTGCTGCAAAATTCTGAGGCACACAGGAATGCTCTGATGAAGGTACTGAATGAAGCATATGTTCCCAACAACATTACTAGCGGAGAAATGGCCAACATGGTGGGACAAGTGCTAGAGATCCAAAAGATCACCTTCCACGAAGACGAGTTGTCACCTGAAAAATTGAGCCACAACAGGGCACTACACATCACAGTGAAATATGAAGATAAGTTCATCGTTAGAGTTCTGATAGACGGAGGATCCAGTCTCAACATCTGTCCGCTAACAACTCTGAAGAGGTTGGACAAGGGCCTACATGAAATACGAGCAGGATCTATGAATGTGAAGGCGTTCGATAGGTCACAAAGAGCCACGATAGGAGAAACTAATTTATGCTTGCAGATGGGTCTTACCTGGTTCGATGTTGAATTTCATGTGCTAGACATATCTGCCTCTTACAATCTGCTGCTGGGACGGCATAGGATACATGCCGCTGGGGCTTTCGCGTCTACTTTGCACCAGGCTGTAAAATTTGAATGGAACCATCAAGAAGTGATCATCCATGGAGATGGAAGCAACCTTATTTACACCAGTCAAATTGTTCTGGTGGTGGAGAACAGAAGGAAGTTAGGTAGAGAAACCTACCATCACATCGAGCATGTTAACGCAATCGAGAAGGATAACTGGTAGAGTAGAAAAATAGAAAGCATATTTGCATGGATATGGTATGAACCTGGTAAAGGGCTTGGTATAAATCTTCAAGGTATATCCAAGCCAATACAAATGAAATGCCACGGTATAACCTTCGGGCTTTGATATCCGTATACCTGGCAGGAATATAATGATTGGTCTCCACCATGTCGTGGTCCATACTACCCTCTTGAGCAACCCATGCCGCACCTGAGTCAGACCTTCCATCAGGCTGATATAATATGGGGGTCAGAAGAAGATAAGGTTTGGCGGGGTTGAGGAGTTTGTTTTTGGAAGATGATGATATGGATTGATGTGTGATAGTTGAAGATGAGAAGGAAGAAGGCCTTACTATCCATACTGTGGAGAAGGGAGCTGTGATGACCCAAAAGGTCATCCTGTATAAATTTAACAAAAAATGTGTTTCGAGGCCCCGAGAGCCTCCGTTAATCTCACCTCAATGTGTGTGTGCAACCCGGGCGTGTAGCCGGGAAGCCTTTAAGTGGAAATTTGATAAAAAGTTGAATTTATAATAATTAATTGATTAAAGTTGACTTTGGTCAACATTCTTAGAATACAGACCCTGACTCGTGACTTGACGGTTTGAGAGGGTCCGTAGAAAAATATGGGACGTGGGCGTATGCCCGGAATCAAATTCCCAGGTCCCAGGTCTAAGAAATAAATTTTTAAAAAAAAATTATTTTCTGAAAATAATAAGGATTCCCTTAAATTTGAAATTTGGTTTGAAACAGAATTTATGTTATCGAGGTTCGAATGTGATTCCGGCACCGAGAATAGTCTCGTTACGTCATTTATGACTTGTCTGCAAAATTTTATGTCATTCTGAGTTGTATAGGGCGGTCCGACGCATCGTTATAGAAATCAAGAACTTGAAGTTTCTAAAGTTATGGTTTTAGGGTTTTGAGGTGTGATTTTGAGATTTAGCGTGGTTTTGGGTGTTCCGAAGGCTCGAGCGAGTCTGTATTATGATTTAGGACTTGTTGGTATATTTGGATGGGGGCTCGGGTGGGCTCAGGTGCCTCCCGGACACCAAACGGGGCTAAAAACCAGCTGATGCAATTGCTGGTGCACCTGATCTGGTGTGACCGCAGGTGCGGTTGCCCAGTCGCAGGTACGACCCCAGGTGAGGTCCCCCTTTCTCGCAGGTGTGGACAAAGGTCCACAGGAGAGGAACCGCGGTGCGATAATCTCTCCACAGGTGCGACCCCAGCCCCTCTTTCCATCCTCCGCAGGTGCGAGCCCCAGCTCGCAGGAGAGAGACCGCAGGTGCGATCCTCGAGCCGCATGTGCGGAATCCCTGTAGGCCAAGCAATATATATTCTTTAAAACTCGGGATTTCACCCCTCTCATTCATTTTCCACCACCATTAGAGACTTGCGAGCTTGGGAAGAACACACCACGACCTGGCTACGGTTATGGTAAGTTAATTCCTTCCTAATACTAGTTTCATGCATGAATTATTAATGGGATTACCTGCTAAATTGATGGAAAATCAAGAATTGGGTAGTAAATTTAGGTTCTTGAGAAACATTGTGTATTGTCCGTTTAATGCTAAGAATTCAAGTGGGAACGTCATATTAATGATCCTTAGGCTATGGGTGAGTGATTCCTTCGAGAATTTTCAGAATTCGAGTGTGCGGGCCCGGGGTCGAATTTTGTTATTTTTGGAAGGATGATAGAAAATGTATAATTAGGCTTTGGAAATGGTTTATTGAGTAATTATTGATGTTAATGAATCAATTAGGTCTAGATATTATCGATTCGGAGTTGGATTCGAGAGGAAAGGCAGTGATTGAGGCTTGACTTGCATTTTGGAGCCGAGGTAAGTGTTTGGCCTAACCTTAGCTTGAGGGAATAGGTATAAAGTCTTATTTGCTATGTGTAATTCATGTCCAACGTATAGGTGAGGTGACGAGTACCTATATGTTGCGGTCAAGCATACCCGCGAGTCAATTGTGATGAATTATACCGTGTTCTTGATATTCTCTATACTATGAATAATTGGCGATTTAGAAGTGATACATTGATGTTGTTTCATGACGTGAGAAATTATTGATTAATTGTTTAGTTAGGGCTATTACTGTTGAAATTACACTTCTGAGCGAGTTTGGTTATAGCTGAGTCCCTTGCCAGGACGATAGAATTTTATTGAGTATTTCTGTACACTTGAGATTTCTTATTTTTAGTTTTCACATTATATTGTTGTTATAATATTATTTATCGCACGAGGGGACATGTCGTGCCGGTTTTTTATTATTTATTCCCCGAGGGGACATGTCGTGATGATTGTTTATTATTTATTGCACGAGGGGACATGCCGTGCCGATTGTTTATTCTTTATTGCACGAGGGGACATGTCATGTCGATTGTTTACTATTTATTGCACGAGGGGATATGCCGTGCCGACTGTGTATTATTTATTGCACGAGGGGACATTCCGTGCCGAGTGTTTATTATTTACACACGAGGGGACATTCCGTGTCGAGTGATTTTACTATTTATGCACGAGGGGACATTCCATGCCGCGTGATTGTTAGATTATTCACGAGGGGACATGCCGTGCCTTTTTGTTGTTCATTATCTGTTCGGAGACGTTAAATTCCTGCTTTTACCTTTACATTTCAGTTGTTACCCTGTTCTACTATGCTAGTATTTGTTTTCCCTTTTACCCCCAGCATGTTCTCCCCGTATATGTATTTACTTGTTTATTTCCGTCGATACTTTCCTATTATTATGTAGAATTGTACAGGTATATATTGTTGTCGGTCCTAGCCTCGTCACTACTTCGCCGAGGTTAGGCTCGACACTTACTCAGTACATGGGGTTTGTTGTACTGATGCTACACTTGCACTTCTTTATGTTGTGCAGATTACGCAGCCGGACCCGGTGGGCATTGACAAAGGGAGTATCCTTCAGTCCTTTGAGGAGACATCGAGGTAGTCCCGCAGACGTTCGTGGGCCTTGTCGTCACCTTCTACCTTCTCTTTCAGTTTTGTCTTATCCTATAGTTTCAAAGACAGTCATATGTACTTATTTTCAGACCATTGTATTTAGTAATCTCATAGACAGTTCGTGAGTATGTGACACCAGTTCTGGGTTATAATTATGGGTTTTATTCTCGAAGCTTGCTATATTATTGTGAACTTAGTTAACTTTCATATTGTTGACCACCGTTGCATTAGTTATCCTGTTCATTTTAGTTGTAAATGAGTTTATTTAGTTCAAACGTTGGCTTGTCTAGCGGGTTCAACGTTAGGCGCCATCACGGCCTGAAGGTGGGATTTCGGGTCGTGACAAGTTGGTATCAGAGCCCTAGGTAGTTTAGGTCTCACAACTTACGGACAACTTGGTAGAGTCTGAGGTATCGGTACGGAGACATCTGTACTTATCCCCCAGAGGCTGGAAAGTTAGGAATAACTTAATTTCTTTTATTCTCTATCGTGCTATTCGACTTTTAAATACTAATTGAGTCTCTATTCTACTCTATCGCAGATGGCGAGGATGCGTGCTTCTTCATCAACCGACCGTGCTAGAGGCCAAAGCAGGGGCAGGGTTCAGCCCAGAGCAGCAGCCCCAGTAGAGGACCCACAGGTAGACTTTGTCGGTGAGGTTCGTACTCAGACAGTCCCAGTTGGACCAGCTCAGGTCCCAGCGGGGTTCATTGCTATCCCGGTGTTTCAAGACACTCTAGTCCGCCTAGTGGGACTCATGGAGAGTGTGGCTTAGGCAGGTCTTCTTCCTACTGCACCAGCTGGTTCTCAGGATGGGGGAAGGACCCAGACTCCTGTTATCCACACCCCAGAGCAGTTCACCACTCAGCTCCAAACTCCAACACCTCAGACAGCCGGACTAGTTCAGTCGGGTATTGTGGCACCAGCAGTTGAGGGAGCAACCATGTCAGCAGACGCTCTATGGAGGTTGGATCGGTTCACAAAGTTATTCACTACTACATTTACTGGTGCACCATCAGAGGATCCCCAGGATTATTTGGACAGCTGTTATGAGGTTCTGCGGAACATGGGCATTGTGGAGTCCAATGGAGTGGATTTTGCTACTTTTCGTCTTTCGGGTTCCGCTAAAACTTGGTGGAGAGATTATTGCTTGACCAGGCCAGCTGGGTCTGCACCTTTGACTTGGGCTCAGTTCTCCGAGTTATTCTTGGGGAAGTTCCTTCCAGTTACTCAGAGGGAGGATCTTCGAAGGCAGTTTGAGCGCCTCCAACAAGGATCTATATTTGTCACTTAGTACGAGACCAGGTTCATCACTCTAGCCAGGCATGCTATTATGATACTCCCCACTCATCGGGAGAGGGTTCTGAGATTTATTGAGGGTCTAGCTCAGCCTATTAGACTTCAGATGGCTGGGGAGACGGGTACTGATATCTCTTTTCAGGATGCAGCCGATGTGGCCAGATGCATTGAGATGGTATTATCCCAGGGTTGTGGTCAGGGGTTTGACAAGAGACCTCGTCACTTCGGCCGTTTTAGTGGTGCCTCATCTGGAGGTCAGAGACTCATTTGGTAGAGGTCATCCCGCTAGGCCTTATCAGTCAGTACTCCAGGTATCCCGTAGTGCACCTTCAGCTCCCATCAGTGCACCGTCGATTCAGAGCATTTAGGGTGGTTATTTTGGTCGTCAGGGACAGTTCCAGGGTCAACATTCTCAGCAGTCGAGGTCTTGCTTCACTTGCGGTGGTATGAGGCATATTTCCAAGTTTTTCCCCTGAGGTTTTGGTGGTTCTCAGTATCAAGGTTCCTGTGCCGTGGTTCCCGCATTAGGTGCACCCCCACCCTCTCATCCAGCTAGGGGTGGTGGTCGTGGTACCAGAGGTGGAGGTCAGACTCATAGAGGTGGAGGACATGCCACGAGAGGTAGAGGTCAGGCCGTAGTAGGTAGAACCAGAGATGTTTAGGTTAGAGGGGCTCCGCCCTGATGCTATGCTATTCCGGCCAGGCCTGAGGCTGAGGTCTCTGATACAGTTATCACAGGTACGGTTTCTGTTTGCAACCGAGATGCTTCGGTGTTATTCGATCTGGGTTCTACTTTCTCTTATGTGTCTTCATATTTTGCCTTTTATTTGAGCATGCCCCGTGATTCCTTGAGTGCTTATGTATATTTATCCACACCAGTGGGTGATTCTATAGTGGTAGATCGAGTCTACTGTGCTTACTTAGTAGTTATTGGTGGTATGGAGACTCGGGTTGATCTTTTTCTTCTTGATATGGTGGACTTTGATATTATATTGGGGATGGATTGGCTATCCCCCTATCATGTTATTCTGGACTGTCATGTCAAGACACTGACCTTAGCCTTACAGGAGTACCTCGTTTGGAGTGGATGGAGACTCCTAGTCTTTCTTCTGGTAGAGTTATTTCATATATGAAGGCTCGGCGCATGGTTGAGAAGGGTTGTTTGGCTTATCTGGCATATGTTTGTGATTCTAGTGCTGAGATTCCTTCTATGGAGTCTGTGCCTGTGGTTCGTGAGTTTGTAGAGGTCTTCCCTGCTGACCTGCCGGGTATGCCACCCGACAGGGATATTGATTTTTGTATTGAGGTAGCTCAGAGCACTCAGCCTATTTCTATTCTGCCGTATCGTGTGGCCCCGCCAAAGTTGAAGGAATTGAAGGAGTAGTTGCATGATTTGTTGGATAAAGGCTTCATTAGGCCTAGTATTTCTCCTTGGGGTGCTCCAGTGTTGTTCGTTAAGAAGAAAGATGGCTTAATGAGGATGTGTATTGACTACCAGTAGCTAAATAAGGTTACTATTAAGAATAAGTATCCTCTAACGAGGAATGATGATCTATTTGACCAACTTCAGGGTGCTACAATGTTCTCCAAGATAGACTTGAGATCTGGTTACCATCAGCTGAGGATTAGGGCTTCAGATGTCCCTAAGACAGCTTTTCGCACTTGTTATGGGCATTATGAGTTTCTGGTGATGTCTTTTGGGTTTACTAATGCCCTCGCTGCTTTTATGGACTTGATGAACCGTATGCTCAGGACATATTTGGACTCATTTGTGATTGTGTTTATTGATGATATCTTGATTTACTCCCGTAGCCGAGAGGAGCATTAGCAGCACCTTCGAGTCGTCCTCCAGACTCTGAGGGATAGGCTGTTGTATGCCAAATTTTCTAAGTGTGAGTTCTGGTTGAGTTCGGTGGCATTTATGGGCCATGTTGTGTCAGCAAAGGGTATTCAGGTGGATCCCAAGAAGGTTTCAGCAGTCAGAGATTGGCCTAGACCTACTTCAGCTACAGAGATTCAGAGCTTCTTGGGCTTAGCATGCTATTATCGTCGATTTGTGGAGGGCTTTTCATCTATAGCAGCCCCGATGACCAGGTTGACCCAGAAGGGTGCCCCATTCAGGTGGTCGGATGAGTGTGAGGCGATCTTTCAGAATCTCAAGACATCTTTGACCACGACACCAGTGTTAGTGTTGCCCAATGGTTCAGGATAATATACCGTGTATTGTGATGCTTCACGGGTTGGGCTTGGTGCAGTGTTGATGCAAGATGGAAAATTTATAGCCTATGCTTCTCGTCAGTTGAAGATTCATGAGAAGAACTATCAAGTTCATGATTTGGAGCTTGCAGCTATTGTTCATGCGTTGAAGATTTGGAGGCACTACCTGTATAGGGTGCCATGTGAGGTATTCACAGACCATAAGAGCTTGCAGTATCTGTTCAGACAGAAGGAGTTGAACATGAGGCATAGGAGATGGTTAGAGTTGCTGAAGGATTATGATATTACCATTCTTTACCATCCGGGAAAGGCCAATGTGGTGGCCGATGCTTTGAGCCGAAAGTCATTCAGTATGGGCAACCTAGCTTATTTATCAGCCGAGGAGCAACCTCTTGCATTGGATGTACAGGCTTTAGCCAACCGATTTGTGAGGTTGGAGGTTTCTGAGACTGGTAGTGTGTTGGCCCATACCGTGGCCTGTTCTTTGTTGTCTGATCGTATTCGGGGCAGGCAGTATGATGATCGTTATTTATGTACTCTTAGATATACGGTGCGGCACGGGGGTGCCAAGCAGGTCACACTGGATGATGAGGGGGTTCTGAGGATGCAGGGTCGTATTTCTGTGCCTGATGTTGATGGAATTCGTGAGTTGATTCTTCAGGAGGCCCATAGTTCCCGGTATTCCATCCATCCGGGCGCCGCAAAGATGTACCAAGACTTGCGGCAACACTATTGGTGGCGGAGGATGAAGAAGGATATCGTAGCTTATGTAGCTTGGTGCTTGAACTGTCAACAGGTTAAGTACGAACACCAGACACCCGGTGGTTTGATGCAGCAGATTCAGCTTCCTGAGTGGAAGTGGGAGCGTATCACCATGGACTTTGTAGTTAGACTCCCACGGACTTAGAGGATGTTTGATGCGGTTTGGGTTGTTATGGATTGGTTGACCAAGTCAGCGCACTTCATTCCGGTGTTAGTTTCATATTCAGCGATTGTTCGATTGCATGGTGTGCCCTTATCCATTATATCAGACAAGGGTACTCAGTTTACCTTCTATTTCTGGAGAGTATTTCAGCGAGAGTTGGAATTGATTTGAGCACAACATTTCATCCTCAGACGGACGGAAGTCTGAGCGTACTATTCAGATTTTGGAGGATATGTTGCGGGCTTGTGTTATTGATTTTGGTGGTTCATGGGACAAGTTCTTTCCTTTAGCTGAGTTTGCCTACAACAATAGCTATCAGTCGAGCATTCAGATGGCCCCATACGAGGCTTTGTATGGTGGACGGTGTCGGTCTCCAGTCGGATGGTTTGAGCAAGGAGAGGCTAGATTGTTGGGTTCTGAGTTAGTCCAGGATGCCTTGGACAAAGTGAAGATTATTCAGGATAGACTTCGTACAGCTCAGTCCAGGCAGAGGAGTTATGCGGATTTGGCCTTCATGGAAGGAGACCGGGTGTTCCTTCGAGTGTCGCCTATGAAGGGCGTGATGAGGTTCGGAAGAAGGGAAAGTTGAGCCCTAGGTTCATTGGTCCATTTGAGATTTTGGATAAGGTTGGAGAGGTGGCCTACAGACTTGCCTTGCCACCTAGTTTGTCAGTTGTGCATCCGGTATTTCACGTGTCTATGCTCCGGAGGTATATTGCGGATCCATCTCATGTACTTGACTTCAGCGATGTCCAGTTGGACCAGGATTTGTCTTATGAGGAGGAGCCGGTAGCTATATTAGACCGGCAGGTGCGACGGTTGGGATCGAAGAGTTATCCTTCAGTTCGTGTCCAGTGGAGAGGTCATCCTGTTGAGGCAGCTACTTGGTAGTCCGAGTCTGATATGCGGAGCCGATATCCCTACCTTTTCCCCGATTTAGGTACTTTTCTATGTCCGTTCGAGGACGAACGTTTGTTTTAGAGGTGGAGATTGTGATGAACCAAAAGGTCATCCTGTGTAAATTTAACAAAAACTGTGTTCCGAGGCCTCGAGAGCCTCCGTTAATCTCACCTCGATGTGTGTGCGCAGCCCGGGCGCGTAGCCGGGAAGCCTTTATGTGGAAATTTGATAAAAAGTTGAATTTATAATAATTAATTGATTAAAGTTGACTTTGGTTAACATTCTTGGTAAACAGACCCGGACCCGTGACTTGACGGTCCCAGAGGGTCTGTAGGAAAATATGGGTCTTGGGCGTTGCCTGGAATCGAATTCCGATGTCCCAGGTCCGAGAAATAAATTTTTAAAAGAAAATTGTTTTTTGAAAATAATAAGGATTCCCTTAAATTTGAAATTTGGTTTGAAACAAGAATTTATGTTATCGAGATTCGAATGTGATTCCAGGACCATGAATAGTTCCGTTATTTCATTTATGACTTGTCTGCAAAATTTGATGTCATTCCGAGTTGTATAGGGCGGTCCGGCGCATCGTTGTAGAAATCAAGAACTTGATGTTTCTAAAGTTATGGCTTTAGGGGTTTTGGGGTGTGATTTTGAGATTTAGCGTGGTTTTGGGCGTTCCGAAGGCTCGAGCGAGTCTGTATTATGATTTAGGACTTGTTGGTATATTAGGACGGGGGATCGGGTGGGCCCAGGTGCCTCCCGGTCACCAAACGGGGCTAAAAACCTGCTGATGCAACTTCTGGTGCACCTGATCTGGTGTGACCGCAGGTGCGGTTGCCCAGTCGCAGGTGCTGGACTGCTCCTGCGGTCCCAAGCATCGCAGGTGCGACCCCAGGTGAGGTCCCCCTTTCTCGCAGGTGCGGACAAAGGTCCGCAGGAGCGGAACCGCAGGTCCGGTAATCCCTCCGCAGGTGCGACCCCAGCCCCTCTTGCCCAGCTCCGCAGGTGCGAGCCCCAGCTTGCTAGAGCGAGACCGCAGGTGCGGAATCCCTATAGGCCAGGCAGTATATATTCTTCAAAACTCGGGATTTCACCCCTCTCATTCATTTTCCACCACCATTAGAGACTTGTGAGCTTGGGAAGAACACACCACGACCTGGCTACGATTAAGGTAAGTTAATTCCTTCCTAATACTAGTTTCATACTAGATTCGCAGTTGGATTCGATAGGAAAGGCTGTGATCGAGGCTTGACTTGCATTTTGGAGCCGAGGTAAGTGTTTGGCCTAACCTTTGCGTGAGGGAATAGGTATAGAGTCTTATTTGCTATGTGTAATTCATGTCCAACGTATAGGTGAGGTGACGAGTACCTATATGTTGCGGTCAAGCATGCGCGTGAGTCAATTTTGATGAATTATACCGTGTTCTTGATATTCTATGTACTATGAATAATTGGAGATTTAGAAGTGATACATTGATGTTGTTTCATGACGTGGGAAATTATTGATTAATTGTTCAGTTGGGGCTCTTACGGTTGAAATTACACTTCTGAGCGAGTTTGGTTATAGCTGAGTCCCTTGCCAGGACGATAGAGTTTTATTGAGTATTTATGTACACTTGAGATTTCTTATTGTTAGTTTTAACATTATATCATTGTTATTATATTATTTATCGCACGAGCGGACATGCCGTGCCGATTTTTTATTATTTATTGCACGAGGGGACATGTCATACCAATTGTTTATTATTTATTGCACGAGGGGACATGCCGTGCCGATTATTTATTATTTATTGCACGAGGGGACATGTCGTGCCGATTGTTTACTATTTATTGCACGAGGGGACATGTCGTGCCCACTGTGTATTATTTATTGCACGAGGGGACATTCCGTGTCGAGTGTTTATTATTTACACACGAGGGGACATTCCGTGTCGAGTGATTTTACTATTTATGCATGAGGGGACATTTTGTGCCAAGTGATTGTGAGATTATTCACGAGGGGTCATGCTGTGCCTTTTTGTTGTTCATTATCTGTTCGGAGACGTTAGATTCCTGCTTTTACCTTCACATTTCATTTGTTTCCATGTTCTACTATGCTAGTATTTGTTGTCCCTTTTACCCCCAGCATGTTCTCCCCGTATATGTATTTACTTGTTTATTTCCGTTGATACTTTCCTGTTATTATGTAGAATTGTATAGGTATATATTGTTGTCGGTCCTAGCCTCGTCACTACTTCGCTGAGGTTAAGCTCGACACTTACTCAGTACATGGGGTCGGTGGTACTGATGCTACACCTGCACTTCTTTATGTTGTGCAAATTACGCATCTGGACCCGGTGGGCATTGACGGAGGGAGTATCCTTCAGTCCTTTTAGGAGACATCGAGGTAGTCCTGCAGACGTTCGTGGGCCTTGGCGTCACCTTCTACCCTTCTCTTTCAGTTCTGTCTTATCCTATAGTTTCAAAGACAGTCATATGTACTTATTTTCAGACCATTGTATTTAATAATCTCATAGACAGTTCGTGAGTATGTGACACCAGTTCTGGGTTATAATTATGTGTTTTATTCTCGAAGCTTGCTATATTATTGTGAACTTAGTTAACTTTCATATTGTTGACCACCGTTGCATTAGTTATCTTGTTCATTTTAGTTGTAAATGAGTTTATTTAGTTCAAACGTTGGCTTGTCTAGCGGGTTCAACGTTAGGTGCCATCACGGCCTGAAGGTGGGATTTCGGGTCGTGACAGGAGCATTTCTAAAAAACTGGACCGCTACACCATGAAGGCCCGATGAGTCCTTGGGTAGCAAGGCTGATAATTGTTTACTTTTGAAAACGATTTCCTCTTTTTGCATTTTGTTTTAAATAATAGTTTTAGTGTTCCGTTTCGAAAAACTTTATTTGAGTTATTGAAATCACTTTGTTTGACATTTTAAATGGCTTGATGTTTTATTATCACTATTTTTCTTTCATATCTTTATCCCTACAACATTACTATTTCTTATCTTGATGAACAAACGACTGTGACATGTAATGAGACAACGCAACAGAAGGATAATGATGCGGAAGAAATAGAAGAAGATGATGTAATACCTAAGGAAATCGTCAGGGAAGTGGAGAATTTTGAGAACAATCCTAAGTCCAACCTGGACGAGACCGATATAGTCAATTTGGGAGATTCCGAAACCATCAAGGAAACTCGCATAAGCATCCATCTACCACAGTCAGAGAAGGAAGAATACACTCGTTTCTTGAAAGAATATGAAGATATCTTTGCATGGTCATACGACGATGTGACAAGGTTGAGCACATCCATAGTAGCTCATAAGTTACCTACAAATCCAATGTGTCCGCTAGTGAAGCAGCAATTCAGTAAATTCAAGATAGACATGAGCCTGAAAATCAAGGAGGAAGTTACCAAGCAGATCAAAGCCAAGGTCCTCAAGGTGTTGATTATGGGGATCTAAACAGAGCAAGTCCCAAGGATGATTTCCCGCTGCCAAATATACATGCTCTGATCGACAATTGCGCAAAGCATGAACTCCAGTCCTTTGTAGATTGCTTCGCGGGTTACAATCAGATTTGGATGGATGAAGAAGACGCAGAGAAAACAACCTTCATTACACCATGAGGAGTGTACTGCCACAAAATGATGTCGTTCGGTCTAAAGAATGATGGGGCCACCTACACGAGGGCTATGACCACTATCTTCCATGATATGATACATAAAGAAATAGAGGTGTATGTTGACGATGTCATGATCAAATCCAAGAAAGCCACAGATCACATAGCAGATATGAGGAAATTCTTTGACCGACTACAGAAGTACAATCTAAAGCTAAATCCCGCAAAGTGTGCATTCGGGGTTCCTGCATTCATTGTCAGTCGCCGAGGAATAGAGTTGGACCTGTCAAAGGTTAAAGCCATCCAGGAATTACCACTACCAAAGAACAAGAAGGATGTGATGAGTTTCTTGGTGCTCCTCAACTACATTAGCCGTTTTATAGCACAATCTGCAGTAATATGTGAACCAATCTTCAAAATGCTGAAGAAGGATGTCGCAACCAGTTGGACCGAGGATTGTCAAAGTAATTTTGACAAAATCAAGGAATATCTGTCTATACCGCTAGTCTTAGTCCCGCCAGAGCCTGGTAGACCACTACTACTCTACCTTGCAGTATTAGATGGCGCTTTCGGTTGTGTTTTGGGGCAGCAAGACGAGACGGGAAGAAAGGAACATGCCATATATTACTTGCGCAAGAAGTTCACTCCTTATGAAGCACGATATTCTCTGCTAGAACGCAGTTGCTGCGCTCTAACCTGGATAGCTCAGTAACTGAAGCACTACTTCTGTTCCTATACCACATACTTCATATTGAGGATGGATCCCCTGAAGTACATCTTTCAGAAACCTATGCTTACTGGGAAGCTGGCCAAGTGGTAAATCTTGCTGAGTGAGTTTGACATAATCTATGTAACTCAGAAAGCAGTCAAAGGACAAGCCTTGGTAGATCATCTGGTCACATCTGGTCGAGAATCCTGTACGAGGAGAATACGAACCCCTAAAAACGTATTTTCCTGATGAGGAGGTATCGTTCGTAGGAGAGGACATTGCTGAAGCCTACGATGATTGGAGAATGTTTTTAGACGGGGCTGCGAATTTCAAAGGGGTAGATATCGGAACCGTCTTGGTATCAGAAACTAGTCAGCATTATCCGGTGTCTGCAAAACTCAGATTCCCATGCACCAACAACATGGAGGAATATGAAGCTTGCATATTAGGACTCAACCTGGTTGACATGAATATTCATGAACTGCTAGTGATCGGTGATTCAGACCTGATGGTACATACAGTACAAGGAGAGTGGGCTACCAAGAATACCAAAGTACTACCATAGCTACATCATGTACAAGAAATGAAGAAGAGATTCACAAAGATAGAATTTCGGCATGTCCCCAAAATTAAGAATGAATTTGCAGACACATTGGTCACCTTGTCATCAATGATACAACATCAAGATAAGAACTTCATCGATCCTATTCCGGTGAGGATCCATAATTAGCCGATATACCGTGCTCATGTTAAAGAAGAAACAGACGGAAATCCTTGGTTCCACGACATACAAAAGTACTTGGAAAAAGGAGAATACCCGGAGCATGAAAACCTTACTCAGAAACACATACTCTGGAGGTTGTCCGATCACTTCTTCCAAAGCGGAGGAACCCTGTACATAGATCTCCCGATCTCGGACTTTTAAGGTGTGTTGATGCAAGAGATGCTTCCAAATTGCTCGAGGAAGTACATGCTGGAACATGCGTACCACATATGAACGAATTTGTCTTGTCCAAGAAGATACTCATGGCCGGATACTTTTGGATGACCATAGAAACATACTACATATGGTATGTTCAAAAATGCTACCAATGCCAGATACATGCAAACATGATACGGGTGCCGCCAAACAAGATTAATGCAACAAGAAAACTGTAACAAGATATGCTTAATGCAACAAGAAATGCTTCCTTGGCATTTTGCTGCCTGGAGAATGGATGTCATTGTCCCAATTGAGCCCACCGCTTCAAACGGCCATCGGTTCATTTTGGTGGCCATCGACTACTTTACCAAATGGGTTGAGGCTGCATCTTACAAAGCAGTAACTAAGAAAGTCATTGCAGATTTCGTCAGAGACCGGATTGTTTGTCAGTTTGGTGTTCCAGAGTCCATCATCACTGACAATGCCGCAAATCTCAAGAGTGATATGATGAAAGCCATGTGTGAATCTTTCAAAATCAAGCACAAGAATTCCACGTCATACATGCCTCAAATGAATGGAGCCGTGGAGACTGCCAACAAAAACATCAAGAAGATACTGAGGAAAATGGTAGAGAATCACAAGAAACGGCACGAGAAATTACCATTCGCCCTACTGGAATACCGTACCATAGTCCGCACTTCAACCAAGGCAACTCCCTATCTGCTGGTTTATGGTACCGAATCCGTCATTCCTGCCGAGGTAGAAATTCCTTCTTTGAGAATCATACAGGAAGCTTAACTCAGTGACGCATAATGGATAAGGAGACGCTATGAGAAACTAGCCCTCATAGACAGAAAGAGGATGAATGTAGTATGTCACAGTTAGATTTATCAAAATAGAATGTCCAGGTCTTTCAACAAAAGGGTCAAACCAAGACAGTTCACGCCGGGGCAGCTGGTGCTGAAACAGATCTTTCCACATCAAGATGTAACCAAAGGGAAATTCTCTCTCAACTGGAAAGGTCCTTACATGGTTCACAGAGTATTAACAGGAGGAGCACTCATACTCGCAGAGATGGACAGATAAGTCTGGCCGAAGCCTATCAATTTAGATGCAGTCAAAAGATACTATGTGTAAATTATTTATGTTTCTTCATATGATGTAAATTAAACTAGGCTCGACCTGATTCCCATTTAAGAGGGGATACGTAGGCAGCCCTGTGGGTTCGGTCACAATTTAATAAAATTTCCATTTCCCCACAATCAGAAACGGGGACAGAATTTTTAGGAGGACCCTCAAAATTCTATGGCAGAGGAAGTTGCAATGTCTCTAATAATGTCATAGTTGCTGGTTCATCTAACTAATTTCTTAAACGCATATTACTATGTCTTTTAAAACTACCATATTCTACCCATGGTGATTTGAACAGGATCCTCGGGCAGAATGGAGAAGATCTAGCAAGCAAAGACACGAACCAACCTCCCCCCACGAAAATCACAAATGCTCTTTGGATGCAGGACTATGTCTTCATAATAAACATCGCCGCAACAACACAATCGCTATGCACGAAACACATTGTCAGCTAAGAATGATTCACTCTCACTCTTACACTTGCATAAGGCTAAGCACTGCCTTCTCTTTGCATAAGTCTAAGCACTGCCTTCTCTTTGCATAAGGCTAGGCACTGCCTTCTCTTTGCATGAGACTAAGCCATCAAATCCTTGCATAAGGATAAGCATTTACTTCTCTTTGCATGAGACTAAGCCTTGTCTCAATCCTGCATGAGGCTAAGCCCTACCTCCCATTTGCATAAGGCTAAGCACTGCCATCTCTTTGCATGAGACTAAGCTCTGTTTCAAATCCTTGCATGAGGCTAAGCCCCGCCTCTCTATTTGCATGGGGCTAAGCACTGCCTTCTCTTTGCATGAGACTAAGCATTGTCCCGAATCTTGCACGAGACTAAGTACTATATCTTTCTTGCATTGTTCTCCTCTATCGGGCTAAGCTTTGCCCTCAACTTCACACAAGACTAAGCTCTGTCTTGTTATCTCTAGCATCATGTCTATACACCTCATGGGCTGAAGTATAGCCAACTTGTGCGAAGGCGTCATAGTCTGAAGGCATCATCCTCATATCCGGAAGACATCATACCATGGCCTGGGGATCTCTCAAACTTTCACATCATTATTCAAAGGCGTCATGGTTCGGAGGTACCATCTTCATGGTCTGCGAATTGCTTACCGCACAACCCATGGCCCGGGAAATCATGGTCTAAGGACGTCATCCACACCGTCCAAAGATAGTAATCATGGTCTGAAGGGAATTTGTATCATGTTTAAATTCATGCAATAATTTATACATATGTGCTTGCAGTATATCTTTTATAGATTTCAGGTGACCCTGTAAGTAACCTTTGTCCCAACGGAAGCAATCCCACTCCATATCCTATTCATATCCTTCAAACCTGACCGTTCACCCATAGCCGTTTCAAATCCCAAGCAATCCTACTCGGAACGTTTTGTCCGTTCTTGCGACAACTCCATCGGTTTATCCCACCGATGGATCCAGAACTACACATGGTCTGATTCCTCTAAAACCAGAGATATGTAGGCAGCTCGGAGACCAGGGTGCGACCTATATCTTTCAAATCTCCCTAATTGGTCAAAATTGGTCATCATATCTTTACTCGATAACTCTTTCATCGTTCCCGGGGAAAGAGGGGCAGCTGTTGATACCTACTTTTTCCCACATATATTTTCAAAATACATATATACCTTCAAATAGTGCATGAGAGTCAACAAGTATTTTTCCATAATTTTTCATAATTTTTAAAGGTTTTAATCAATTTATTCCCGCATTTTTATTATCTAAATAATTATTAATTGCATCACAAATAATTTTATAATAATTTATTATTTATTTTTATCATTTATATTCATATTAAGCTCTAAACATTTTATGTATAATTATATTTGCATCTTTAGTCTATAATTGCAATAATAGAAAATATATGCATAATTACATTATTTACACAGGTAAATGACTTTTTTATATTTTTATAATGTTAAGTAATTATTTTAAATCATCTTCATGCACAAATGATATTTTTATCATTTGTTAATTATTTTTATAAATTAGTTTACTGATTTAATTAGGTATTTAAAATCTAGCCTTGTTTTAATTAATTTCTGTCACGACCCGAATTCCCACCTTCAGGCCGTGACTGCGTCTAACATTGAACCCGCTAGACAAGACAACGTGTGCAGTTAAACTAAAATGATAACACCAAATTAACAGAATTAACAAAAAATAGTTTACAATTTAACAGCGGAAATAGATTAAAAAAACAGGGCTAAATGATTTAAACAAATACCATACGTTGTAACAATCCCCGAATCTGGAGTCACTAACTCACAAACATACTAAAAGATTACTACAACCAAGGGCTGAACAACAATTGTATATAACTGTCTTTGGAAATAAATGAAAAATACAGGAAGGAAGAAAAAAGGATAGGGGAGACGGCAAGGCCCACGAACGTATGCGGATCTACCTTGCAATCTACGAGGTGGACTGAAGGATACTCCCTCTAACGATGTCCACTGGGTCCGGCTGCGGGATCTGCAGAACATAAAGAAGTGCAGGTGTAGCATCAGTACAACCGACCCCATGTACTGAGTAAGTACCGAGCCTAACCTCGGCTGAAGTAGTGACGAGGCTAGACTAGACAACGGTAATCTACCTGTACAGTTCTACAAGATATATCACAGACAAACACATGAATTGATAGATAAGCATGGGATATGGGAGCAGTTAATGGGAACAAGTGAAATGAAGCAGTTAAATTAACATATAGAAGTAGACAAGGGAGGCAAGTTAACACGAGAGCTAGCGGAACAAGTATAAATATCATAAATGTAAATAATGGCACGGCATCACCCTTCGTGATTTTACTCTCTTCCTCACAATGCAATGTAATCAAATACCATGGCACGGCATCACCCTTCATGATTTTACTCATTTCCTCACAATGCGATGTATAACGTGAAATAGTATAAATCATGACACGGCATCACCCTTCGTGCTTTTACTCTCTTCCTCACAATTCAATGTACAATGTAAGGCAATATAAATCATTGCACGACATTAACCTTCGTGCTTGTAATCAATGTAAATCATGGCACGGCATTATCCTTCGTGCTTATAATCAATGTGAATCATGACACGGCATCACTTTCGTGCTTTACACTCTTCCTCACTATGCAATGTAATCAAATATCATGGCACGGCATCACCCTTCGTGCTTTACACTCTTCCTCACCAAACAATGACAGATAAAATGGCATAGTGGAAATATACAGTTCAAATCACCCGGCCAGGGGAAAACATCAATCAATAACTCAATAAATGCCCGACAAGGGTCTCAACTATAACCAATCACCTACTCTACACTTGAATTATCAATTGTATCAACATTTCTCAAGCTCAACAGCCAATACTTTCAACAAGAATAAATTACCCAGTAAATACAATCTCGTAATATGAAAACATGGAAGAAATACTGCAATTTCTATCAAAATAGACTCACGGGCATGCTTGACACACATTGCATAGGTACTCGTCACCTCACCTATGCAATGAACATGATAATCACTTAGCACATAGCAAATGATACCTATTCCCTCACCAAAGCTAGGATAGACACTTACCTCGGGTGCAAAGTATAGCAATCAACCATCTAAGACCGTATTTCCTTTATAATCCGACTCCGAAACAACGATATCTAGGAATAATTAATTCAATAATATCAATAAAGACTCAATAACACAATCCCATAGCCTATACATGCGATTCCTATCATTCTTAAAAAATTTCCAAATTTCGACCCCGGGCCCGCTTGGTCCAAACACGAGGCTCGGACAAAAACCCGATAACCCATAACCCCACGAGTTCAAATATATGATTTGATTTAAGACTTGACCCCAAATTGAGGTTGAATAACCCAAAATTCGATAAGCCCTAACTCTACCCAAAACCCCTAATTTATACTTTGATTTTAGGATTTTAGGCCTACATTCTAGTGATAGATGATGATAATGGAAGAAAAATGGAGTTAGAATTTATTACCTAGGAGGATATAGTGATGGAGCTCTTCAAAATGGCTAAGGGAGCTGTGGAGAAGAAGGAGAGGGTGCAAAATATGGAATTCCCGTAATGAGCATTCTATTTTTGACTTAAGGAAATAACTTGGCGATTTTGTTCTCTGCGATCGCGAAAGAAGGGTTGCGATCACAGAGCTATAGGAATCCCTACTATGCGACCACAAACGGAAGGCTGCGATCGCGGAGGAAATGATGCGACCGCATAGAAGAACTACCTAGCCCCCACCCAGTCACCTTGGTACACTACGCGATCGCGAAGAAGGAATGCGATCAAAGAGCATCTGGACTCCCTACACTGCGATCGTGGACCCATCCATGCGATCGCAGAGGACAACATACCCCTCCCCCACTCTCAACTCTATGCGACCGCAACTCCACCTATGCGATCGCATAGACTAAGCTACCAGACACCAGAAAATCAACCAAAACACCAGGTTTTTGACTCATTTACATCTCGTTAGCTACCCGAAACTCACCCGAGCCCTCGGGGCTCAAAACCAAAAACACACACGACTCCCAAACCATCCTACGGGCTTATTCCAGCATTTAAATCACCAAAACATAATCAAAATCAAGGAATTAAACCTCAAAACTCATAAACTTTCCTCAAAATTTCATAAGGCTTAATTATTCCAATTTTGATCCGAAACACGTCATTTCAAGTCTGTTTTACACCAAATTTCACTGATAAGTCACATAACATATATTAAACCTTTTCCGGGCTCCGGAACCATAATATGGGCCCGGTAACACGGTATTCACATAATTATTCATTTTCAAAATCCTTTATTATTTTTAGAAAACAATTTTCTTTAAAAATTTATTTCTCGGCCTTGGGATCTCGGAATTCGATTCTGGGCATACGCCCAAGTCCCATATTTTCCTACCGACCCTCCGGGACCGTCAAATCACGGGTACGAATCTGTTTACCAAAAATGTTGACCAAAGTCAACTTTATTCATTTAATTATAATAAAATTCCATTTTCATCAAATTTCAACATAAAGACCTCTCGGCTACACGCTCGGGATACGCACGCATATCGAGGTGAGATTAACGGAGGCTTTCGGGGCCTCGGAACACATATTTGGCTAGAATTACTTAGGATGACCATTTTGGGTCATCACAATCTCCACCTCTAAAACAAACGTTTGTCCTCGAACGGGCATAGAAAAGTACCTGAGTGTGAGAAAAGATGGGGATAACGACTCCTCATATCGGACTCGGACTCCCAAGTAGCTGCCTCGACAGGCTGACCCCTCCACTAAACACGGACCGAAGGATAACTCTTCGACCTCAACTGGCGAACCTGCCTATCTAATATAGCTACCGGCTCCTCCTAATAAGTCAGATCGTTGTCCAACTGGACACCGCTGAAGTCAAGAACATGATATGGATCTGCAATATACCTCCGGAGCATGGATACATGAAACACTGGATGCACTGCTGATAAATTCGGTGGCAAGGCAAGTCTGTAGGCCACCTCTCCTACCTTGTCCAATATCTCAAATGGAACAATATACCTAGGGCTCAACTTGCCCTTCTTTCTGAATCTCATCACGCTCTTCATAGGTGACACCCGAAGGAACACCTGGTCTCCTACCATGAAAGCCAAATCTCGAACTCTATGATCTGCATAACTCTTTTGTCTGGACTGAGCTGTACGAAGTCTATCCTGAATAATTTTCACCTTGTCCAAGGCATCATGGACTAACTCAGAGCCCAATAACCTAGCCTCTCCGGGCTCAAACCATCCGACTGGAGACCGACATCACCTAGCATACAACGCCTCATACGAAGCCATCTGAATGCTCGACTGGTAACTGTTGTTGTAGGCAAACTCTGCTAACGGCAAGAACTGATCCCATGAACCACCGAAATCAATAACACATGCCCGCAACATATCCTCCAAAATCTGAATAGTACGCTCAGGCTGTCCGTCCGTCTGAGGATGAAATGTTATGCTCAACTCAATCTGTGTGCCCAACTCTCGCTGAAATACTCTCCAGAATTGGGAGGTAAATGGAGTACCTCGGTCTGATATAATAGATAAGGGCACGCCATGCAATCTGACAATCTCTCTCATGTAGATCTTTGCCAACTTCTCCGCTGAATATGAAACTGACACAAGAATGAAATGTGCTGACATGGTCAGCCTATCCACAACAACCCACACTGCATCCACCATCCTCTAAGTCCGTGGATTCCCAACTTCAAAATCCATCGTGATACGCTCCCACTTCCACTCAGGAAGCTGAATCTACTGCATCAAACCACTGGGTCTCTGCTGCTCATACTTAACCTGCTGACAATTCAAGCACCGAGCTACATAAGCCACAATATCCTTCTTCATTCTACACCACCAATAATGCTTCCGCAAGTCCTGGTACATCTTCGCGACGCCCGGATGAATGGAATACCGGGAACTGTGGGCCTCCTGCAATATCAACTCACGAATGTCGTCCACATCAAGAACATATATACGACTCTGCAATCTCAAAACTCCCTAAGCATCAACTGTGACCTGCTTGGCACGTCCGTGTCGAACCGCATCTCTAAGAGCACACAAATGACGATCATCATACTGCCTGGCGCGAATACGATCATGCAATGAAGAACGAGCGATGGTGTGGGCCAAAACACTGCCAATCTCAGAAACCTCTAATCTAACAAATCGATTGGCTAACGCCTGAACATCCAAAGCCAGAGGTCTCTCTCCAACTGATAAATAGGCCAAACTACCCATACTGACTGACTTCCGGTCAAAGAATCGGCTACCACATTGGCCTTTCCCGGATGATAGAGAATAGCAATATCATAATCCTTCAGCAACTCCACCCACCTCCTGTGCCTCATATTCAACTCCTTCTGTCTGAATAGATACTGCAAGCTCTTATGGTCCGTGAACACCTCACATGGCACTCCGTACAGATAGTGCCTCCAAATCTTCAACGCGTGAACAATAGCTGCAAGCTCCAAATCATGGACTGGATAGTTCTTCTCATGGATCTTCAACTGACGAGATGCATAGGCTATAACCTTGCCCTCCTACATCAACACTGCACCAAGCCCAACCCGCGAAGCATCACAATACACAGTAAACGAACCTGAACCTGTGGGAAATACCAACACTGGTGTTGTGGTCAATGTTGTCTTGAGCTTCTGAAAGCTCGCTTCACACTCCTCGGACCATCTAAACTGAACACTCATCTGCGTCAACTTGGTCATAGGGGCTTCAATAGATGAAAACCCCTCCACCAACCGGCGATAATAGCCTGCTAGGCCTAAGAAACTCCGAATCTCGGTGGCTAAAGTGGGCCTAGGCCAATCTCTAACTGCTGAAACTTTCTTCGGATCCACATGAATGCCCTCTGTCGATACCACGTGGTCCAAGAATTCCACAGAACTCAACCAGAACTCGCACTTAGAAAACTTGGCATACAATTACCGATCTCTCAGAGTCTGGAGGACGACTCTAAGGTGCTGCTCATGCTCCTCTCGGCTGCGAGAGTATATGAAAATATCATCAATAAACACGATCACAAATGAGTCCAAATAAGGCCTGAAGACCCGATTCATCAATTCCATGAAGGCAGCGGGGGCATTAGTCAACCCAAAAGACATGACCAAGAACTCATAATTCCCAAAACGAGTGCGAAAAGTCGTCTTAGGCACATCAGACGCCTTGATCCTCAACTGATGGTAACCATATCTCAAGTCTATCTTAGAGAATACCGTAGCAACCTGAAGCTGATCAAATAAGTCATCAATCCCCGGCAAAGGATACTTGTTCTTGATAGTAACCTTATTCAACTGCCGGTA
>ML447956.1:104598-123944 GCA_005239535.1 Nicotiana rustica
AAAATATGAGGGAAAAATTGGGTATCAACAGTGAGTTCCTGTGGAAACACCTACATTTTGGTCGCGGTGGATTATGTATCCAAATGGGTTGAGGTCATTGCTTTACCCAATAATGAGGCGAGAAGTGCGGTGGCATTCTTGAAGAAGAATATTTTCACAAGGATTGGTACTCCACGTGCAGTTATAAGCAATGTGGGGTCATATTTTTTCAACAAGGCTTTCTGACACTTTACTTAGCAAGTATGGTGTTACTCACCAAGTCACGGCTCCCTATGACCCACAAGCTAGTGGCCAAGTGGAAGTCTAGAACCGGGAGAAAAACATTATTTTGTCCACAATGGTGAATTCAAATCAGACGGATTGGTCCAAGAAGCTTGATGATGCATTATGGGCTTATCGGACGGCTTACAAAACACCTACTAGAATGTCCCCATACCGGTTGGTGTTTTGGGAAATCTTTTCATCTTTGGGTCGAACTAGAGCACAAGGCATGTGGGAACTAAAGAAGTTAAATATTTATTATGATGTAGCCACTAACTTGAGGGTTCCATATTTGAATGAATTGGATGAGTTCCGGTATCATGCTTATGCGAGTTCGTCCTTATACAAAGAAAGGATGAAATATCTTCATGACAAATACATTTGGAACAAAGATTTCACACAAGATGGGTGATCTTGTATTGTTGTTTAACTCAAGGTTGAGGATGTTTTCTGGGAAGCAAAAATCCAAGTGGATTGGTCCATTTGAAATTGTAGGCGTGACACCTTTTGGTGCATTAGACTTGAAGAACAAAAATAATGAAGTATTATGATCAATGGTCATCGGGTGAAGCACTACTTGGGAAAGGCTGGAGATAGCCACGTTGTGGCGGTCATTCATTTAACTTGAGAGTATTAAACGTCGTGTCGTGACGTTAAATCGGGCACTTTTTGGGAGCAACCCATGTTTCTTTTGTAGTTAGGTATTATTTTTGTTCTAACTTGATTTGATGTGTACTACACGGATGAGTGTGACTTACAAGATTTATGGAAGAAAATATGGCTAAGTGCTCGAGAGAGTGCAGACCACACTTTATTTGTGTGGGCCGCACATTTTTATGTGCCATAGCAGATGAGCGTTGTGGACGCACATTTCTCTTGCGAACCGCACATTTGATACATTAAAAATAGCAACTCTCTGAAGTTTAAGCTGGTCAGTGCATAGGTTGATCTGCGACTGCACGTGAAATCTGCGGCCACACCTAAAAATGTGCGAACCCCAGATTGGTTTCCAAGAATGATCGCCCAGGATAAAAAGTGCAGACCACACATAAATGTGTGGCCGCACTCGTCTTTGATCCCTTCTCATTTTTAATGGTATAAATAGAACAGTAGGGCTCATTTTACTCTTTTCTCACTTTGAACAAACAATGTTACCCTGCTAAGTTTTCTTGGAGATTTCAATGTCCACACACAAAGTCACCTAGATTACTCACTCAGTGTATTCACTCTATCTGGTATGCTTCAATTTCATATTAATTTTTAAGTTAGTTTAATTTGTAGTTTTTTTTAAAGTTTTTTTAGGCCATCTATTATTAGAGTTCCATTGTGTGTCCAAGTAGGGTAGACCTGAACAAGGTTAACTTGATACATGCTCTACGGGGACTGGGTTAGTGGAATTTCATGTTTTAACAATGTTTCCATGCATATTTGTGCAAGAAATTGAAAAATCTTAGACTAAAAAAGTTGTTTGTTCATAATGGTTTGAATTCTGCGACCGCACTTGAATTGTGCGGTTCGCAGAAATACATATTTTAGATACTTATGAGAGGCAGGAATCTGCGGCCGCGTGTCAAATTGTGTGGACCGCAGATTTCCTCTTGCGGCCGCAAATTAGACTTTTCTCTGTCATTAGAGAGTCTTTACTTTTGAGACTCCAAGGTGCGGTCGCAAGTCAAAATGTGCAGACCACAGAAACCCTCTTGCAGACGCAGATTTACCATTTCTCTGTCATTAGAGAGTTCACATTTTTGGGGACTCAGAAGTGCGTCCGCAATCTCATATGTGCAGACCGCACTTCCCATCGACGGCCGCAGGTCTAATTGTGCGGGCCGCAGATCCCTTGTCCTGCAGACATGACTCTACTGTACAACCACATTGTATCCTATGGTTTCTCCCTTTCCTACATGTCTTGTATATGTTTGATTAATGAGTTTCAACTAAGAATCTCCTCTGCTTGATACAGATAATGGTTCGATCAAGAGGACGAGGAGACACTTCAAAAGGGAGAGGTGAATCTTCTCGAGGTCAAGGCAAAAGTGCCTTGCCCCTTGGCCAGCCCAAGAGAATAAGACACAACAGCCGGTAGAGGGAGAGGTTTTCATGACCCAAAATCCAACTAGTCATGATGGAACCTAACCAAACCGGTTTAGTAAGCCAATTAACAACTATTCAATTTTATGAGATTTATTAAGAAAAGAAATGATAATACAACGGCTTTTATACAAGAATTTCCCCAGGGACTGGTAGTATAAATCATGAGGTTCTAAGAGTTAGATATTTACAAAAACTGAATCGAAATAAATATAACATCTATTTGAAATGTAAATGAACAAGATTTCGAATCTAATGCTACCAAGGACAAGTGATAGCCATAACTCAAATGCATGTACATCTTCAAATCCATCTAATGTCGTACACAACAACATTAACATCCAACATCTTCATGCAAGGTGCATAAGTGTAGTATGAGTACAACGGACCTCATGTACTCAATAAGTAACAAATCTAACCTTAGATTGAAACTAGTGACGAGCTGGGACAAGGGTCAGAGTCCAACTCCAATAACCAGAAACATTTCATAACAATATAATAAAAGGGTAAATGAAAATAACTCAGAGGTAAGACGCCCAACTCGTTCACAGTTACGGAAAAATAAACATGTTTTTCAAGTATAACAGTAAATCCCAAATCATTCACCTAAAACCCCAAAAGCATATGAGTAAGTTTGAAAATTGTGATTTCACCAAAAACCCTCCAACAATAAATAAGATATTTCATTTGTAGAAAGCATGAGGAAAATACATCTTTATGCCTACATGTCAATATACAGGTGAAATCATAAACGTCACCAAAACCGGGTAGCAGAAGGAAATGCATCTCTATGCATGTATCTCAAGTACACATGTCAAATATAATGTATCTCAACGATGAACGTCACTCTCTCGTATTCTCTCTCACCATGCTCAACGCTCAACACACTCAATCACCTAGCACTGTACAATACTTGTTATGGCATGCAGTCTGATCCACATATAGCCATAAGGTATGTTACGGCGTGCAAACCGATCCACATATATAAGCCATATGGCTTGTTGTGGAGTGCAACCGACCCCCCCCCCCCCCCCCCACACACACATATATATATCACTCACAGCACGGCACTCAAGCCCCAACCCAGTCACTAAACTCTCCGGTCTCTCGGGCTCACAACGCTCATACTAAGCAACCCTAATCAATAATACGAGATATGAAAATATACATTAATAGAAACTGATTTATGATATGAAATGATGAATGCGGCTAAGTAATAACTGCAATTAAGAAAATAACTCAACAGTAGAGAACAACCATTGTGGGTCCCAATAGTTCCAGCATATAGCCTAAACATGATTTCAAGCATAAATTACAGCTCAAGTTCTCTAACACATAGTGTACAGTAGAAATGTTCAGATAAGATTGCTACACAGTTCCATGGAATCGACTAAATCATAATTCACATGGTGCACGCCCACACGCCTGTCAACTAGCACGCGCGTCACCTCAACATCAATCACATAACACGTAAATTCGGGGCTTCATACCCTCAGCACCAAATTTCGAAGTGTTACATACCTCGAACAAGCCAAATAATACCAAGCAAGCCAAATGATGCTCCAATATGCCATCTCGTGCGTACCGACCTCCGGACAACTCGAAACTAGCCAAAAGCAACTCAAATGCATCAAATGATTCCCAACGAAACAATTACAAATGATAAAGGTCGAATCTTTAATCAAAACCCCAAATCCACCAAAAAGTAAAACCCGGGCCTGCACCTCGGAACCCGACAAAACTCAAAAAATCTGACAATCCATTCAATTACGAGTCTAACTGTAGTAGTTTTACTCAAATCTGATTTAGAATCGATGTTCAAAACTCAAAAATTCACTTATAAAAATTTAGACAAAAAAACCAAATTTCTCTTTCGAAATCATCAACCAATTGCCAAAAATGAAGATAGATTCGCGAAATATAATCAAAACCGAGTATAGAACACTTACCTCAATCCACGTGATGAAATTGCTTCAAACTCACCTCAATCCGAGCCCCAAATCACAAAATATGATAAAAGAACCAAAAACCTCAATTTTATAACGTCTGCCTAGAAAATTCCGCATATGCGAAGACATTATCGCATCTACGACCTCCCCTTCTACGGAACAATTTCGCTTTTGTGAAGCCTCTCTGAAGACCAGTGTGATAACCCAAAGGGTCATCATATGAATTAAGACTCCATTCCAGGCTCATTAGCTTTAAGTATTAATTTTAGTAACATTGATTTAAGAGCGCAGTCCGGGCTTGAAACCGGAAAGCTCTTATGAGAAAATATGAGAAATAACAATTTTGAAATTTAAATTTGGTTTTTGGTTGACTTTGGTCAATATTATGTGTTTTGATGATCTCGGGAGGTCCACGGTAAAATATGGGACTTGGGTGTATGCCCAGTAGAATTCTGAGGTCCCTAGCTTTAGAAATCAATTTTTGAAGAAAATTGTTTTGCTGGATTATTAAGGAAATAAAGATATGAATTAATGTTTGAACTAGTTGGTATCGGGCTCGTATTTTGGTTTTGGAGCCCGGTACAAGTTTGTTATCATATTTAAGTTCCATCTATGAAATTTGGTGAGAATCAGAGTTGATTTGACGTGATTCGGACGTTCGGTTGAAAAGTTAGTGAATTTGAAGTGTTCTTGAGAAAATCATGGGTTTGACGTTAAATTCGTGAGTCTGAGACACGTCCGTAACTCACCCGGGTCACTCGGGGGCCCGTCCAAATATACCAACAAGTCCCATAACATAACAAGGACCTACTCGAGGCCTCAAATCACACATAACAACATTAAAATGACGAATTGCACCTCAATTCGAACTTAAATGAACTTTAAATTTCAACTTCCAAAACTTGCCCCAAAACATATCAAATCAACTCGGAGTGAACCAAAACATATCAAATCAACTCGGAGTGAACTAAAATTTTTGCTCACAAGTCCCAGATGACATAACGAAGCTATTCTAATTCCCGAAACCACAATCAAAATCCAATATCATCAAAATTAACTCCCGGCCAAACTTATGAACTTTTCAAACCTTCTAATTTCTAACTTTTGTCAATGAGTGTTGAATCCTTCTATAAGTATCCAAATGCAAATTCGGTCATATGACCGTGTCCAAAATTACCGTTCGGACCTAACAGAACCATCAAAACCCCATTCTGGGGTCAAATTTCCAAAAGTCAAACTTGGCCAACTCTTCTAACTTAAGGCTTTAATAATGAAATTCATTCTTCCAAACAAGTTCCGAAACACCTGAAAACCAATGCCGACAATTCACATTAGTTATAATATATCATACGGAGCTACTCGTTCCACCAAACTACCGAGCGAAGTGTCATTGCTAAAAATGACCGGTCGGGTCATTACAAAGGTGAAAACATCTCCGAGTCTAGCTCCTATGTCCCGTGTAGGGAGGTGTCAAAGGGAAACTCAACCTCTATTCAGGATGGGTATCCGGCCACACATTCAAGGCCATAGGGGAGATACCAGCTCAATGATGAGCCATCTTCATCTCACAGCACCTCCGAGGGGTCGGAGAGTGCTAGCCAGGCTTCTGAGCCTTTAGCTACACCAGTCCTTGAGGCACTTGTTATACATGATATCCCCGATGATGGCAGAGGGGGAGTTTCTACAACTACATGCCATGAAAGATCAATGAAGAAAGAGGTTTTGGAGGACCTCTTTGTCAGCCTGGCCGCCTTCACCAGTTTTCGTATGTGGTGGCTAGTGAGGTCGCTAACTCTTGAGCAACAGTTTCTGTAGAAGGATTTGGAGAAGTACAACCCATCTATATTGAGACAGATCAAGGCACGAAAAGGGTGGATGTGGTTCACCGAGAGATTAGAGGATGCCAAAGAATACCTTGTCCATAAATTCTATGCCAATTTGGCTTATATAAAGAAAGGGATGAAGGTGACCAAAGTACTCAACCTCAAGGTGAGATTTGATCAGCATACGCTAAATGCATATTTGGGATTTGAAGATGTTAAGCCAAAAGATAATTTGGAGAAATGCGCACTGAAGGATGAAGTCCGACCTTGGTTGGCTGAGATTCTAGCACCACCAGGGCCACCACCACCATGGATCACTACTAGGGTTCCCATCCACCGGAACACTCTGATCTTTGAGGCGAAGGGGTAGAAAACTCTTGTATGGAGCAGACTAGATTCGAGCCAGAACGAAACTCTCCTTCCTATCCCGTGGGCAGTGATTGTGGCTTCCATCATGGCCGGTTACCCAATCAAAATGGGTGTCGTGATGTCGGCCAACATTTCAGTGATTGCACGGTATGACAGCTCGCCCTACCCTTATCCCAACACTATCACAGAGTACCTCACCAATGCAAAGGTAGAGCCAAGGGATTTTGACACCAAGATGAAGACAAAGAAGCCCTTCGATTAGTATTAACTGATGGATGCAAGCAACCCAAAGAAGAAAGTTCAACCTTCTACAACCACAAGCCAGTCTAATGAGCCAGCAGTGGTAGCTTCCGAGGCAGCTGATCTTCCATCCACCTTTGCTGAGCCTTCTACCAGTGCCACTGCTATGCCTCCACCATCATCTTCAGCTAATACATATCCCCTAGAGGTTCTCTAAAGCCAGTGCATGTGCCCACAATTCCTCTATCTTCTCTACGAGTCTTCTAGACATTGGCGAGTCTCAACAACTGGACGCAAATAGCTACTTCTAAGTTGTATGTCTTGTCTAGTATTGTTACAATGTGGTCCACTTCTGAGGCACCACATGCTCCTTCTGATATTGATAAGATGCTGAAGCAGATTTTGGAGAACCACAAGACGATCACGGATACCTTAGAACAGCGCGGGTCAGTGACTAAGGAGTTGGGAAAGGAACTAAAGAAGATGAGGAAGTCTAGGATTGCAATAAATCACTGGACAAGCTCCGAAGGGAGGTGACTAGACTTGCTATAGCCGGTGACCTTCCCTTTGACATGCTGCTTGACTCGCACCAATCCTCCCTAGATCCTTCAGCGCCATCTTCACCGGTAGCACTAGCTGGCCAGTCTGACGAGCCAGACCTTGCTGCCGACACCGCTGAGGCAGTGTGTGATATGTTCGCCAACCCATCCACAACTAGATTTTATGATGATGAGATTCAGTTGTCTGATCCTGAGGGAGATGACACTGCTAGGGACATTGAGATGTCCAAGGATTCATAGGGAGTTTTCTTCACCCTCTCCTCTTTTACTCTTATTTTTCTAAGCATTAGGGACAATGCTTACTTTTATTAGGGGGTGGAGTTTATTTGACATATTGGTACACTTTGATACATTTGGTCTGTAATAATTTGATGATACTCTTTCTCTTCTCATTTGTATTTATATAGCTTATCTCTCTTCTCTTAGGTATATTTATCTCTTTAATAGTTTTTGCTTATTAGCTTCTTTATTTTTTCTATATTAGCCCTTGTTTTGTTAAGTAGCTTCTTTTTACACTAAAGTAGAGAGAAAATGATCAAAATGCTCCTTAATGTATATGGGTTGGACTGTTTTGGTCCTTGATATATACCCCTTAATCGAATAGTCCTTAATGTTGTAAAAAGTGCATCCGTTTGGTCCCAAACCCTAGAACTAACGATTCCTCCCATGTATCTATCAAACTTAATGGATTTCAAAGCACGAAAGTTCCCAAGTTCGGTTAATGTTGAGTTCTATTGCTGAAAAATCACCGGCGTTAGTGCCCGATTTTGATACCATATGCCACCTGAAATTTTCCAAAGCTGATATTTGATAAACATCCCATCATGATCCTTTTGTCCTTTTTTGGAACTGAAAGTTCCTCGTTCCCAATTTTTTGCTCACCCATTGAGCATTTTTTCCCCAATTTTTCGATGGCTAAAAAAACTATGCAGGACTGTTGGTTCTAAGAAATAATGTTTATTCACTTCTTAGCAATTGTAAACAACACAAGAGACAAATTACATCTACAACTATGAGTTTTTTTTGGTTTTTTTTGGTTGTGGATTTTCTTTCTCACCCAATTATTTTTGTATTTGTACGTACACCAATTTCTCTTCTCCATTTGATTCTTGGTATTTGGTTACACTGGATTAGTGAAACTATAGGAGATTACTTTAATGGAGGTTGTTCTTGCTCAAATGTAATTCAACTTTGACATTAAAGTTTCCTAATAGAAAAATAAAATAAAAAAAGGTAATCTATTTCAAGCTTAGTCAAAGCTCAAATTGTTACATCCCGTACTTAAATATTAGGATAAGTGTCACGATCCAAATTTTCAACCTTAGGGATCGTGATGGCGCCTAACACCACACTTGTTAGGCAATCCAATGTTAGAATTCGAGTGGCTAATTTCCTTTGATTATTTTCTTAAGCATCAATAAATAAATTTAAAGTAAACTTAATGTAAATGATTTCCACATATAAGATACTAAACAATTAAATAAAAATGAACTACGAGTTAATTATATAAATAGATCTAGAACTACCCTAGAGTCTGGTGTCACAATTGACGAACTACTAAAGAATATTACAAATACTGGGCTGAAAGAAATAGTATAATTGTTCTGAATATAATAAAACAGCGTATGTAAAATCAAAGAAGACTCTCGGGATCTGCGAACGCCGACAGATATACCTCGTGCCTCCGAATGAATAGGTGGCTGCTCTACAATTCTCTACTACTGGATAGTACCTGGATCTGCACAAAGAGTGCAGAGTATAATATCAGTACAACCCACCCCATGTACTGAGTAAGTGTCGAGCCTAACACCGACGAAGTAGTGACGAGGCTAAGGCGGGGCATTAACAGTATATCCTATGACAACATAAATAATAAAGCAAGAAAGAAATTCTAAACAAATAAACAGATATTGCACAACAATAAAATAATTCAGCCGCCTTTTCTAGGTCTCAGCTATAACCAATACTCAAGTCAAACTCCAAGTTTTCAAACTTTACTTTAAAATAATCACATGTGCTAAATATAAGACAAACTGCAGAGTAAAATAAAAAATCCAAATCATTTAAAAGTACAAACTCAGTAAAACATCATTATTCTCCATTTCACTGTCTTGTTGCGGCGTGCAACCCGATCCCACCTATTCATAGTATCACCATCAATTATTTACCCTTATCACACCAATTATCCACCCTTATCACACCACTAATCCACCCTTATTACACCAATTATCCACCCTTATCGCACCAACACTTTCAACCACTTAAAACAACAAATGTAAATAGTCAAAAAAAAGAAAATAGTGTCAAATTGCTCAACACTTCTGTCCCTAAGAGAACCAAATACACAGCCAATATTCTTCCAAAATAACCAAAATAATATTTAACGGCAAAATAATGAAACCTAGTAGTCATGGAAACAATAATTAACAAAGAACAATTAAGACCGAGATTAATTAAATTGGGAACGTGGAAAGGATCATGTTTAACAGGCCATTTGAGTGATGCATAGATACTCGTCACCTCACCTATACACCACGCCCATGCATTTCACATAGCAAACAAGTGGGGATTCCTATTCCCTCAAGTCAAAGTTAGACCAGACACTTACCTCAATTTCGTAGGCCACTCACGGCTCAATTATTGCTTTTCCTTTTGAATTCACCTCTAACTTTTTCGAATCTAATCATAATTAACTCAATATCATCAATCTATGCTAAAGGAACCGACTTTACTGAAAAACATGACTTTTCCTATATTTTCTCAAAAAAAGTGAAAACCCGACCCCGGGACTGCTTGGTCTAAACTCGGAGTTCAGACCAAATTACGTTTACCCATTCACCCACAAACCCAAATATACTATTAGTTTCAAAATTAGACCTCAATTTGATATAAAAATTCGATTATTACAAAATTTCCTAATTCTACCCAAACCCTCAATTTCTACCATAAAAATTCTTAGTTTTTGCCTTAAAAGTGATGAAAAACAGTAAGGAATTGAAAGAACATATTTAGAATTGATTACCTATGACTTGGGGATGATAATTATTGAAGAAAATCACTCTTAGGGATGTAAACCTCGAAAATATGGTGAAAAAGAAGGTCTAGCCATTTTAAAAAGGGTATTTATATTAGCTGGGCTGAAGACCTATGCGTTCGCACTCAAAGGCATGCGTTCGCATATGGTAAGGGAAGTTGGGCAGTGTGTTCGCGTGGGGAGGGGTGCGATCGTGGGGTGCTATGCGTTTTCATAGCACAACCCAGATGAAGCATCGCGATCACAGCCCTAGAGATGCGTTCGCACATTACACAAAATAGGGCCTCAGATTTTTACACTATGCTATCACGGCCCTTCCTATGTGATCGCATAGAATAAAAGACCTAGACACCAGAAAATAAAAAACCAGCAATTCTCATTAAGTGTAAAACACCCCGTGGCCTATCCGAAACTCACCCGCGCCCTCGGGGCTCTAAACAAAATATGCACGCAAGTCTAAAAACATCATACGGACTTGCTCGTGCGATCAAATCATGAAAATAACATGTAAAACTAGGAATTAAACCTCAAAATTCATCAGTTTCATCAAGAACACTTAAAGTTCATAATCTCCAACAGGATGTCCGAATCAGGTCAAAAGAATTCCGTTTTTTATAAATTTCACAGTTAACCTTTTAATATCATAACAAATCTGTACCGGGCTCCGGAACCAAAATACGGGCCTGATACCAATTATTTTAAACATTATTTATTTTCTTTAATTCATAAATATTTCAGCAAAACAATTTCTTTCAAAAATTGATTCTAAGGCTTGGGACCTCGGAATTTATTTCCGGGCATACGCCCAAGTCCCATATTTACTGCTGACTTCCCGGGATCGTCGAAACACGGATCCGAGTCTGTTTACTCAAAATGTTGACCACAGTCAACTTTTATCAAATTTAAATTCTAAAAATCACTATTTCTCATATTCTCACATAAAAACTTTTCGGTTTCACGTCCGGACTGTGCACGCAAATCGAAGTATTTAAAATTAGACTTTTTATAGCTATTAAGGATGAAACGGAGTCTAAATTTATAAAATGACCCCTTGGGTCATCACAATAAGTCGTAGTAATCCATATGAGCTTGAAGGGGTTAAGACCATTCACGAGATTATAGATGATTTGTGACTATGTTATTGTAAGATCCCATAAGTTTAACCTTGAAACCGTTATATACACTTGATATGGTATTTTGGGTGGAATATTTTTGTAAAAAAAAGTTTGAAAAATATGATTTTATATAGTTATTAATATTACTACTTTCAAATATGCTTTAAATTATACACATAATATGATAACGTTTATGAAATTTTCTTTATTGTAAAGATAGAAATTATTTCTCGCAAGAAAAGAAGGTTATCTTTTTACCATTTTAAGAATTAAGCGTACGAAATTTTTTACTCTTTATATAAGATTAGGAAAATTAGAAGTTGAGAAAATATGTGCATTTTTTTACATGGATATTTTAACGAAATAAAAGTGTATGTATTGATTTTATATGGTACCGCATGACCATGAGAGTAAGATGTATAAAGTGTGAGTAGTATTTTAAGTAATTTTGATTTTTAGTGAGAGATTAAATAATTAATTGGGCATAATTTCGATAAGGTTAAGTGCTCCCAACGTGGCAGCATATGTGAATCTTTATTTAAGCCTAATGTGACTAACTATGTTTTGAGGCTAGGTGGCACCTTTAGAGGAAATCTTGGCTAAAGATATAAAAGACTCAAATTCACAAAGATATGGAGAAGACAACATGAGTGCTTCAACAAAAATCATGAAAGACTTCTCTAGTTCAACACAAGTCGTGTGAGATTTTGATAAAATTCACAAAATAGAGATATATTTATCTTCATAGCAATGTAACTAGCTTTAGAAAGAGATTCATATGAAACTCCTTAGCATAATAGCAACGAGATTTTGCAATTCTAAGGGAGTACGATGCAATCTTTCTCAAGAGAATCAGATCAGGTATGTTAAGGCTAATCTTTTCTTCTTTTGGCATGATCCAAGTAACAATATGTAAACGTAATGCTATTCCATAAGTGGTTCTACTCTTAGCAGTTAAGGATGTCTATATTATTCATTCTTGTAAAATGATATTCAATCATGTCTAAGTATGTTCCTAAGTCTCTATTGAGGTATTTGATAAAGAAGTTAGTGTTCATAATATAGTAATACATACATCTTCATGCATATGAATTTACCACAGAGCTACGGCCGGTTGGGCAGATACATATTTACCACCGTGCTACGGCCGGTTGGGCAGACATCCATTTACCACCAGGCTACGGTCGGTCGGGCAGTTACCATTGAATGTGCAGTTATGTATCATTATTTACAAACAATTGGGCAGTCATGCACTTAACACCGAGCTATGACCGGTTGGGAAATTACACATTTACCACCGAGCTACGGCCGGTCGGGTAGTCATGAGTTTACCAGTATAATAAGTATGCATACACAGTGGCACTTCAGAGATTCAGGTTGATTCTTATATGTCTTTAACTAATATTGACTTATTGTTATGTTTCAGTTCTGCCTTACATACTCAGTGCATTATTCGTATTGATGTCCTTTTGTTTGTGACGCTGCATTCATGCCTGCAGGTATAGATAATCAGTTTGACGAGCCCTCATAGTAGACGAGATTGGCATTCAGCGAAGGATCGGTAAGACTCCACCTCATTCGGAGTGTAGCTGAGTCTATGAGTCACGGTGTCAGAGTTTTTCTACAGACTTATGGGTAGGGCGGTACCCTGTCCCATTTGATGTCAAATAAACTTAAAGGCTTTGTAGATAGAGGTTCATTTTGTACATTATTCCAGATACCTTCATGACCCATATGTATTCATGTTTTAAGAAAGATGGTTCATTGATACAGTGTTTTTCCACTTATAGTTATACATTACGAGTTGTTGTCATGTTGGCCCATTATAGTTACAAAGAAAAAAAAAGTTACAGAGTGGTTCGCTCGGGCCAGTACGGCACCTGGTGCCAGCCACCCTTCCTCAGGTTTGAGGCGTGAAAAAGTGGTATCAGAGCGGGTTGTGTCCTAGGGAGCCTACAAAGCCATGCTTAGTCTCACTTATGGGTGTGTTGCGTGCCACACTTATAATTGAGAAGTTATAGGGCATTTAGGAAATGTTACCCTTCTTTTATTTCCAAATCATGCCATAGAGCTGAGTCTTAAGAAGTCAATATGAAGCTTTTGCCAAATTTTGTATGCACCACAAGGTCATTGATCACAATAGAGCTTTAAGGCGTAATTTCAACCTATGTGGAAGGAAGGATATAAAATAAGCAGAAGCTACAATGCTGGATTGAAAAATAAGTAAGGTAAAGGTGAAGAAGATACGAGATACTCGAGTACAAAAGGTTGTGAATAGTCGAGACTTCAAATATAGTTTGGGTTTTAGTTTAATTTAAAAAGGAGACCCTAGTAAAAAATTAGTAAATCTCTAAGAGTTAACATTCGAGAACGAATGTTTTAAAGGGGTGAAGGATGTTACATCCCATACTTAAATATTAGGATAAGTCGTAGTAATCCATATGTGCTTGAAGGGATTAAGACCATTCATGAGATTATAGATGATTTGTGATTATGTTATTGTAAGACCCCATAAGTTTAACAACCTTGATACCGTTATATACATTTGATATGGTATTTTGAGTGGAATATTTTTGTAAAAAAAAATTTGAAAAATATGATTTTATATAGTTATTAATATTACTACTTTCAAATATGCTTTAAATTATACACATAATATGAGAAAGTTTATGAGATTTTCTTTACTGTAAAGATAGAAATTATTCTCTCACAAGAAAAGAAAGTTATCTTTTTACCATTTTAAGAATTAAGCGTACGAAATTTTTTACTCTTTATATGAGATTAAGAAAATTAGAAGTTGAGAAAATATGTGCATTTTTTACATGGATATTTGAACGAAATAATAGTGTATGTATTGATTTTATATGGTACCACATGACCACGATAGTAAGATGTATAAAGTGTGAGTAGTATTTTAAGTAATTTGATATAATTCTTAATTATGTGAATAATTGGGTAATTATTAATTTTTAGTGGGAGATTAACTAATTAATTGGGCATAATTTGGATAAGGTTAAGTCCTCCCAACGTGGCAGCATGTGTGAATCATTAATTAAGCCTAAGGTGACTAACTATGTTGTGAGTCTAGGTGGCACCTTTAGAGGAATCTCGGGTAAAGACATAAAAGACTCAAATTCACAAAGATATGGAGAAGGCAACGTGAGTGCTTCAACAAAAGCCATGAAAGACTTCTCTAGTTCAACAAAAGTCATGTGAGATTTTGATAAAATTCACAAAAGAGAGATATATTTATATTCGTAACAATGTAACTAGCTTTAGCAAGAGGTTCATACAAAACTTCTTAGCATAATAGCAACGGGATTTTGAAATTCTAAGGGAGTACACTGCAATCTTTTTCAAGAGAATCGGATCAAGTATGTTAAGGCTAATCTTTCCTTCTTTTGGAATGATCCAAGTAACGATATGTAAACGTAATGATATTTCATAAGTGGTTCTACTCTTAGCAGTTAAGGATGTCTATGTTATTCATTCTTGTAAAATTATATTCAAGCATGTATAAGTATGTTCTTAAGCCTCTATTGAAGTATTTGATAAAGATGTTAATGAGCATAATATAGTAATACATACATCGTCATGCATATGCATTTACCACCGAGCTACGCCGGTTGGGAAGATACATATCTACTGTCGTGCTACGGCCGGTTGGGGAGTCATGCATATTCATTTACCACCCTGCTACGGCATGTTGGGCAGACATGCATTTACCTCCGGGCTACGGCCGGTCGGGCAGTTATCACCGGTTGGGCAATTATGTATCATTATTTACCACCGGTTGGGCAGTCATACATTAACCACCGTGCAATGACCGGTCGGGCAGTTACCACTGATCAGTTGGGCAGTCATGCATATTCATTTACCATCGTGCTACAGCCGGTTGGGCAGACATGGATTAACTATCGGGCTACGGCCGGTCGGGCAGTTACCACCGATATGGCATTTATATATCATTATTTACTACCAGTTTGGCATTCATACATTTACCACCGTGCGACGGTCGGTCGGGCAGTTACCACTGATCAGTTGGGATGTCATGCATCATAAGATATGGACAATAGTCTCAACGAGAAGCATTGTATACATAAGTGTAATAAGTATGCATATACGGTGGCACTTCAGAGATTCAGGTTGATTCTTATATGTCTTTAATTAATGTTGACTTATTGTTGTGTTCGAGTTCTGTCTTACATACTCAGTACATTATTCGTACTGACGTGCTTTTGTTGGGGATGCTGCATTCATGCCTGCAGGTATAGATAATCAGTTTGACGAGCCCTCATAGTAGACGAGATTGGTATTCAGCGAAGGATCGGTAAGACTCCACCTAATTTTGGAGTGCAGCCGAGTCTATAAGTCCTGGAGTCATAGTTTTGCTACAGACTTATGGGTAGGTCCATACCCTATCCCACATGATGTCAAATAATCTTGACGGCCCATATATATTCATGTTTTAAGAAAGATGGTTCATTTATACAGTGTTTGCCTACTTATAGTTATAAATTACGAGTTGTGGTCATGTTGGCCCATGATAGTTACAAGGAAAAAAAGAGTTACAGAGTAGTTCGCTCGGGCCAATACGGAACCGGGTGCCACCCACTCCTCCCCATGTTTGTGGCGTGACACAAATCAAGAAAATGAAGGGAGGGGTGGCAGTATGTAAGTGAAAAAAGAAGAGGAAATGGAGTTATTGGGACAAAGCTAGAAGTGTTGTTGTCAAATTGAATTGTACGGTTATGTTGAACAGTTTTTTAACTTTCCGCGTTAGTTTTAGGGTATGGGACAAAAACGTTCCACCTTTTACATACATTAAGGACTATTTCAGTTAAGGGTCATATATGAAGGACCAAAATAGTCCAACCCCTATACATTAAGGACCATTTTGATCATTTAATAAGCCTTTGGTTTTCTTAACGTCATGGTTCTTTCCAAAGGTAGTTGTTGTGTGAACCGGATGACTCGTCTCGACGATGAATGGCATGACAACATTCTTAAGGGAATGAGTCTATTTTTGTTTTTAGGTAATAATAGTAGTAGTAATGAATAAAAAGACCTAACCAAGTCATTCTCGAAGAGTTAATCATGCTTCAATTGGTACCAACGTACTTAACTATGTGTTTATGGTTAGAGACAAGGTTTTTGGAAGAAATAGCTCTAGTAAGTGACTTTGTGATTCTTGAGTTGACTTTGGTAATTATCGAGTGATTTAATTGGACCGTAGTGATCTTTAAACTTGAGTGCGGTCATTGTAGGCTCTCGACTCTATCCTCTTTTACAATCTAGTTGCGTGAGGGGTGAGGTGAATTATTTCTAATCCAAGTATCCGTGCGAAGGGTCTAGAACTTGCCATGAATGTGTTTCAAGGAGAAATCCTAAGTTTTGCTTGGTTTGAGAAGTGGTTGTAGGATTTCCTAGGCCCGTTTGAGCTTTCTATTGCCAACCAATGTCGTTGTCCCTAGTCAACCCCTTTGAGCCTCTAGCCTTTCTCATTTGATAACCATGTTATAAGCCTGTACCTATTTTGTCATGACCCTCTCTTAGCACCCGAACTTTCGTTAACACTCTTGTGAAACAAGTGGCTTAAAACATAAGTTTGGGGAGAGATGAGAAAATTCAAAAAGGTATCAAGGCACAAAAAGAGGAAACAAATGATCTCTATGAAAAGAGAAGGCAAGAAAAGAAAAGAACAAAAAAAAAAAGACAAAACGTGAATAAGTGGAAGGGAGCAATCAAAAAGGGAGAAAAAGAATTTTTTAAAAAAAAGAAAGAGTGATGTTAAGTCTCTCTAGTACCCAATGAAAAAGAAAATGCCTCTAAATATTTGTAATTGTGAGCCGAGAAATTAAAATGTGGAGCGCTTAAGGAAAGGTGTAACCACTTACCCATATGATATACTACCCTAATCCAAAAGCCTTCATTACAACCCGAAAGAAGTCCTACTTGATTTCAAATCAAGTGAGCTTACATTAGTGGCGATCTACATGAGGGGCAAGCCTATGGTACGGCAAGTCGTACTTGTGACTTTCTCTTGTGAGAGACAAGTGAACCTTTCATGAATCTTAAGATTGAGTGCTAATTTCTTAAGTGAGCTTGGAAAATGGAAAGTAGAGGAGGAAGAGTTTGGAGTCCACCATGACCTACATGATAGAGTCCTTGATGAGTAAAGTCAATTCTTGAAGCTGAAATGTCACACTAGAAGTATATGTGCATGAATATTTAACTTGTCACCTTGTTGATAATGCATGAGTAGTTGGGTAATTGTTGGTCCCAACTGATGCGTGACTGGCTCACTTTTGACTCGCTAAAATGACCCTTAACTCTAGAAGGTGGGAACTAATTTATTTGCCTGAGGACAAGCAAAGACTTGAGTTTGGGGGAGTTGATAAGTTGGGATTTTGACTACGTATTAGCACCTTATTGCTTTTGTTTTAGTCCGAAAGTATTGATTTATGTTCCCAAAACTAATGAAAGTGTAAAAATTGTAGGAATGTTGGAAGTTTGGTCTCCCATGATGAAATCTGACTCAAAAAGGAGTGTTCCAAATCACAAGGCAAGAAAGGGCGCAGAACTAAAGAAGTGCGGTCTGCAGAAGGATTTCTGCAACCGCAGAAGAAAGTATGGGCCGCAGAATTCCATCTGCGGCCAGAAATAAGTGAAAGATCCCAGCAAGAATTTGGCAAATGTGAATCCGTAGAACAAGGTCTGCACTGACAAATAATTCATATTCAGAGAGTGTGCAATGGACCAAGACCCGAAGCCTTGTTGAAGTGCTGACCGCATAAGAAATGTGCGGCCGCAGAAGATGTTTCGCAGCTGCAATCTAGAATGGTGCGGCTGCAGAATCCAAGATCTTTCCAACTGAAGAAATCTGCGGACCACAAATGGAATTGTGCGACCGCAGAACCTCTTGAGGGGCATTTTCGTCAGCAAATTTTGGGCCGCTATAAATACACGAGTTTCACATTATTAGTTCAAGTTTCGAAGCTTGAGATACTGTAGCCATTACATTTTGTCATTTTAGGAAGTTTGTGAATATTTTAGTGTTTACAAATTATATTTTATCATTTTAATTTTAGATTATGAGTTTAATTGTCATTTCTTCCTTATTTTCTTCAATTCGCACTATGAGTAGCTAGATTCTTACTAGGGTTGTGACCCAACCTTAGTGTGTAAACCTTATGGATATTTAATTTAATGCTTATTTATGATGATTGGGTATCGATTATTTCGCTTAGTTTATGCTTCAATTTTATAATTAATGGTTGCAAACATTGATTCATGCTTTTTTTTACTTGGTCTTTACTTGAGAAAGAGAGACCTAGTCTAGGATGACTTGGCTAACAAGGAAGTGAGCTTAGTGAAAGTTTGATTAGCCTAATTAAAGGGTTCAAACTATGAGATAGTGAGAACCCGAATTGAGCTCATATCAACTATTTTGTTTGATACCCATTTGGAGAAATCCAAATTGAGCAAAATCACTCTTTAACTAAGAGTTATTGAGTGGGTAACATTATCACGACCCAAATTTCCCTCTGTAGGATGTCGTGATGGCACATAGTCATTGGGACTAGGTAAGCCTAACACTTACTGAATTAGTGGAAACTCAACCAACAATTATTAAATACGAGATAGCAATATCCTATAATTCCCAAAACCGGTAGTACAAGTATTAAGAACTACATAGTTTGCTAGAAAATATCTAAATACAACTATTCCAGAATAGAATCAAACAGTGCAAAGAAAATATCAAAAGTCAACTTTGAGGCCTGCGAACACGACAACAGGTGTACCTTGAGTCTTCATAGAAATGCCCGATCAAATAACAGGAATGTAACGACCCGGTCTGTCGTTACGCGAAACCTACATTATAACCGGTGTTAGTGGCTTAT
>ML447957.1:16629-33974 GCA_005239535.1 Nicotiana rustica
TTATAGCGCTTGGGTTGTAGGAGCCCCTCCGGAGTCTGTAAACACCCGTAGTGAGTGCAGGTACCTACCGAGTGCGAGTGCCGAGTGCCCAGTGCCGAGTGCCGAGTGCCGAGTGATAGTGATTGGGAGGCATGAGTGACGGTGAGGTTTCCCGAGGGGATGATGCTGAGTGACTGTGAGGTGCTGAGTGACTATTATTGAGTGATGGTGAGGTGCTGAGGGATTGATTATGAGTGATGATTTTGCCCGAGGGGCGGTTTAAAATGATATTTTGCTGAGCTTTTGATTATGATTCATTTCATCTTTCATACTGAAATCTTTGGGGAGTTTTACTAAAAAACATTGGAAAATATACTTGTTCAAAGTATTTTTACGGAAATTGGTTTTCAAACATATGTACTAGATGTATACTTTATTTAGACTCATGATTTTACTATTTGTGGATTGGTATTTTGTTGATGTGTGTTTCTTATCTTTAGACTTAATTTATATTCATTACTACTGAGTTGGCGTACTCATCATTACTCCATGCAACTCTGTGTGCAGATCCAGGTATTGGTTCTGAGCAGTAGTAACTTGCGTTCGCTCGGCATCACCTTTGGGATTTCGAGGTAGTTGTCTAGCTTCTATATCTTCTCCATTCCCTTCCTTCATTTAGTATTTAGTATTTTGTTTTGAGATAGTGTATTATGACATTTGCAGTGTTAGTCTTATTCTTAGATGCTTGTGATCAGTTGACTCCAGTTCTGGGATTTGTTTAGACTGTCAAATTATATTATGCTTGCTTAAAGACTAAGAGGAAATTTTATACTTATTATGCTGGTTATTAATGATTTTAGAAATTATATAAAAATAAATGTGTAGTTATGTGATGGTTGGCTAGCCTAGTTTCACGATAGGCGCCATCACGACCTATTAAGATTTGGGGTCGTGACAAGTTGGTATCAGAGCACTAGGTTACATAGGACTCAACGGTCATGAGCACGTTTAGTAGAGTCTTGCAGATAGGAGACGTCTGTACTTATCTTTGAGAGGCTGCATAACCCTTAGGAAACATCCCACATTCTTGAATTATTGTCGTGTGAATCCATTTTATTCAGCCAAAAGCGTAACTCCTTGAATTCCTTTCGTGTATTCGAATGCGCACATGAGCGCTTGGTATCAGCTGTGCATCGACGGCTTGTGACTTCCATGGATGAGACAGGATATTTAGCATGTTGGTAATGGGCCAGTCTGGAGGACTTGAGGCCGAATTTTGTCTGTGACTTAAGTGCTGAGGTTTCGTTTGTGTGAGCACACGTATTTGGGGACTTATATGTCTTTTAGTGTCCTTATTGATGGAACTTTTTGACTAGGTGACTAAATTGTGAGTGTGACCCGATGGTCGATGTGTTCAGGTTGTTTGATCGTGACAAAATGAATTGGCGGGAGATGTGGCAAGAACCATTGATTATTTGACTTCTGTATTGAGTTAGAATATGGCTTTGAGTTATGAGTATTGAAGGACCTCTCGTCTAGTTTAGTTGTGGAGTGAAGTGGATTTTCCTATTGTGTTCTGAGTTCCCGGTGATGCCTTTTGGGCAAACCAATGCCCCAGCGACGTTCATGTATTTGATTAACGGTGTATTCCAGTCGTATTAACACTCCTTTGTTATTGTGTTTATTGATGGTATCTTGTCGTACTCTCGTAGCCAAGGGTAGCATACTCAGCGTTTGATGATGGTATTGCAAGGATATATGGAGGAGAAGCTTTGTGCGAAATTCTCCAAGTGTGAATTGTTGGAGCAGTTCAGTAGCATTTGTGGGACACGTGGTGTCCAGTGAATGTATCCATGTGGTCAGACGAGTGTGGGTAGAGCTTCCAGAAGCTCAAGATTTCCTTGACCACAACTCCAGTGTTAGTATTTCCATCAGCTTCAGGTTCTTATACCGCTTAATGGGATGTCTCGAGGGCAGGCAGTGGTCGTGTTCTAATGTAGGAAGGTATAGTGATTGAGTGATAGCTATGATTTTTTGAAGTGTATAGGGGGATGCCATTTTGAGGTTAAGCAGGCAGGGGTATCTCCTGCGGATTGTCCTGAGGTGTGTGACCCTTATGTTGATCTGTTGTGAGTTCTCTCCTACCAGTAAATGATGTATGTGTTAAATTGAGTTTAGATCACTTGTGGGAGTTGGCATGACCATTACAATGGTGAATGCAAGATTTGCATAGGATTTGAGGATTAGATGGTTTGGGTAATATGAGCTTATAGAGGATTTAGTTGAATATCACCACTATATGGTGGAAGTGATAGCGTATGGGCATCGTGAGTTATTGTTTGTCTTGATCTTTGGCATTGAGCCAAGTGGGGGAGTCCGCTAATGATAAGTTGATTACATGATTATGTGTCGTATTGGTTTCGGTTCGAGGTATGTTGGTAAATCAGTTATGACCTGCAGAGGTGGAGTCTGGGAATGACTCGAGTAATGAAATTTCTTCGATACAGGTTGTAATGTACTTTACAAATAATGGAATTTATTGAATGATTAAGTTGTACTGGTAAGTGTAGTATGTGCAATGTATGAGTGTGCTTGTTGCTTCAAAGGTGTGGATTACTTTCCTAGTATGTGGTTTGCAAGCAGGGTCATGTCATTCTTTCTGCCTGGGCAGTGTAAATTAAATTGGCGTAGAGTGGATGACTCTCGAGAATGGTTCTATTGGATTCAAGGTTATACATAGCAATTGAGGATCTTCGAGGTGTGAATTGGGCCAAAACTGAGATTTTCGTTGAGGGTGTCAAGACTTGTGGCATTTCTACCTTATCATGGGTTCTACATATCAGTATCAGGAAGGTGAAGGTAATGACTTAAAATTTGCATGAAGTATTTTCAGGGTAAGTAGTTCTAATGTGGTGCTTTCGGGGATATCTGAGAGAGTATTCTGCCGCTTATGAGCCTTAGACGCTATATCCTTATGCTCGATTTTCGTGAGGTGAGTCTAGATTGAAAATTGTGGTATTATGGCAAGAAGAAGTATCAATTCGAAGGTGAGTCAGAAGGAAGTTGAATAAATAGGACAACTTGGTAGTAGTTCGGATCGGCAGGATAAGGGATATGATTAGTTCTGTGGGTGTTACGAAGTAATGAGTTGTTACAGGTGTTTCTTGGCAGTTCTCTTGGGATTTAGTGGCATGCGTATCTTGGTTGAGTTAGAAGGATTCGATCCTGAAGGTTGGTGTTGTACAAATGTGATTCAGAGAGTTCTTGATGGTTTCTACCACGATTAGAGATGCATATTTTCTACTGGTGTGAGGTCCATGTGATGTATAGTGATTTTGCTTCTAAATGGGATCTATGGAATGTTCTTGGCTAGTTGGGTACGTAGTTTTTTGTGGCTCGGAAAAGAGCACGATGTTCTCATATTTATCATAGGATTGCATGGCGTATGCGGTATGTGGTGTAGAGTTGAGAATTTGCATATGTGAGATTCTTAGACAACATGTGCAGTTTTAGATGACTAGGTAGATGATATCACTATTTGGCGACTTGATGCGGGTATACATTCTGAAATGACAATGTGTTGAGTTAAGGGTACCTCATTGGTATTTCGGTGCTCTTTTGCTGGATCGACTGCTGATATTCAAGGTTGCTTGGTGACACATAGGGATTTTGGGGGTATCCCTCGTGGAATGTTTGAGTATTAGAGGCATGTTATATATTCAAGTGGTGGAATTGGGATTTGATATGGTGATTTGTGAGCTTCATGGACTACGAGACAGAGAGTTCTCATAAATAGATTATTTTTGTAGTTGTAAACTACGAGGATGCGTGCAAAGCTAGTAAGGTGTTGGTATATGCCATGATTCAGTCGTTATGAACTTTCAGAGAGTTATCTACCTGTTGTGGGTGACCAGAGTTGACTTAGAGTTATTGGTAGGCCAGTATGGGTGTGTTTTCTACACCGAGTCAGAGTTGTTGACTCCAAATTTCTATTGTTGAGAGATGTGCCATTCTATTGTCATTGAGCTTGTTTGTGTTTTGGAGTGACCTAGGAGTTACCGTTCGGTGTTTCGAGGAGTTGTGCTCGTTGGTTGTATGTGCGTAGGGTGCGGTTCTATCAGGGCTTTATAGCGAGATATGAGTAAGGTAAGTAATTGGCTGTTGTAGGATTGAGACGTATTGGTTATGTTCTTTCTGGTTCGGGTGGCATGGTATCGTCCAATTTCCCCCGTGGTTATGGCAATGCACTTTGAGTAATTGATGTCGAATTTTGCATGGTTATTGATTTTGAGCAAGGGGGCTTGGAGTATTTCATGTGGTCCAGCGGTTGGATGGGATGACACTTTGCAGAAGAGTTAGGTAGAGGTATGATCCTTGGTGTCAGATTCATGTGTTCTGATTTTACGATGTGCTAGGCTTCTAGCATGATGCTGTGATGGTAATAGTTAACGACAGGATAGTCCTCTCGTGTGAATCTTCTCTATTTTATGATTGAACTCTTGGGATGTGGTTATTGAGTGCAAAAGTTGCACAAGTTATGGCTCTGGATGGTATTGTTGCTGATCAGACGAATAATTGATGGCTTCTACGTGTTCTTTCATCATTGCCAGTATATGGAAGTGTTAGAGCGAGGCATTACTTGATAGGAGGATATATACCGGTATTGGGTTGTTTTGAGCAGCTATTGTGATTAGGAGTCATCGATATGGGTGGTTGAGTCATGCGGTATATTAGGTGATTTCATCTTGGGTTACGAATATGGCTTGATACATCGTGTGCATACTATTTCAGCTTATAGTTGTGGGATTTGATCTTGTAAATTATTGGAAAAGTGGAAACTTGGTTCTAAGGTTATGGGTCAGGATTGGATTTCGAAATTTCAACTGTGTTGTGCTATTAGACCTATATGGGGTAGGGTGACGTGGGATCACCTCCGAATATGTGCATGGTAGGTTACACAACAAATTTTGTGGTGTATGGAACAACTCTAGAAAAGTTCGAGGAAGAACGTGTGTTTAAGTAGGGGAGAATGTAACGACCCGGTCGGTCGTTCTGTAGAATTTTCATTATTATTCCTGTTTTTGTCTTGTCATGCATTGGTTATACTATTTATGATGTGTTGGAGTTGGTTGGCTCGGGTTCTGAACGGGTGTAGTGAGAACTGAGACACTTAGTCTCTAAAAATAGCTTTATAGTTTAAAAAGTCAACTGGGAGCTGACTTATTGGTAAACAATCTCGGAATGCGCATTCTATGGTTCGAAAAGCTTTGATAGGTGATTCGACAGTTAGGAGTGTGTTCGGAATGTTTTTGTGATGTCTGGTGTAGAATTAGGCTTGAATTGGCAAAAGTTAGTTTTTGGCGATTTTCAATCGGAAGTGGAAAATAGGCTATCAGGGTCGGAATGGAATTCCGACAATTGGAGCAGGTTCGTAATGTCATTTTGGATATGTGTGCAAAAGTTCAGGTTAATCGAAGGTGTTTTGGATAGTTTCAGCATTGATGGTGGAATTTAGGAATTTCAAAGTCCATAGATTTGAATTCGATGTGATTTTGGCATTTTTGTGTTGTTTTTGGCGTTTGGAGGGCTCGAATAAGTTTGAATGATATTATGGGGTGTGTTGGTAGGTTTGGTTGAGGTCCCGAGGGCCTCAGGTGTATTTCGGATGCTCAAACGAGCACTTTTGGTCTTTTAATAATTGTTGGTTTTCTGGTGTCTAGCAGCAGTGAATTCTTCACTGCGATGGCGTGGATTAGTCCGCGATCGCGTAGTTCAAGTTGAGGGGGCAAGATTTTTACTCTTTGCGATTGCATAAGCGTGTTCGCGATCGCAGAGGTCGGGCAGCTTAAGCAGTGCGATCGCGTGGTCTGGTTCGCGATCGCGTAGAGGAAAAGGGGCGCGTGAAGGGGATGGCCAGTTGTTCTTCGCGATCGCGTGGTTGGTTCGTAATCACGTGGGTTTAGGTCTTGTTGAATCGCGATCGCATGTGTATGTCTGCGATTGCGTATGGTCTTTTTGTGTTAAGGAGTCTAAGCATCGCGATCGCGTGTTGTATGTAGCAATCGCAGAGAGTAAAAGTTGAGGGTCTGTGTGTTGCTCTTCGCGATCGCGTGATTGGTTCCGCGGTCGCAGTAAAGAAAGACATGGGTAGTATGTGAAAAATATGAACTTGATAGATTTGGAGCACTCAGAAGTTGATTCGAGGGGCAAGCGTGTTGCGGAGTAGCTTTTCGGGCTACTATGAGGTAAGTAATGTCTTTAAATCCTGTCCTGAGGGTATGAAACCCCGGACCTTACATCCTTTCATGGTTTTGGAGTGACGCACACACTGGATAACGAGTGTGGGGCGTCCACGAATTGGAAATTTGGAAATACGTTCTTTTTAAGGCAACTATTGAGTTGCGAAACTGCTTTTAAAGCAAATGTTAAGTAATATTACTATGTTTTGATATATTTGGGTTGTAAGCCATGTTTGGGGCCTAGTGCCGAACTGTTTTAACACCTTGGGGCTATTTTCTGATATTCTCACTATTTTGATGATGATTTTACACTCAGTCCTTCTCGTTAAATTGTTGACACTCAGATTTGTTGAAATTGTTATTTCCTGAAATGAAATACTGTTTTAGGTCGAGAACCCCGTTTAGTTATTGGCCGAGTGGCATGTTGAGAGTGTCTGACTGAGTGTGGCCGAGGGCCAATATTGTGAGGATATTTATGATATGGGAGATTCCGAGAGCCTGAGTGATTGATGCCATGATTTGGCTTGTTTATAGCGCCTGGGCTGTAGGAGCCCCTCCGGAGTCTGTACACACCCCTAGTGAGTGCAGGTACCTACTGAGTACGAGTGCCGAGTGCCTAGTGATGAGTGATTGGGATGCATGAGTGATAGTGAGGTTGCCCGAGGGGCTGATGCTAAGTGACTGTGAGGTGCTGAGTGACTGTTATTGAGTGATGGTGAGGTGCTGAGAGATTGATTATGAGTGATGATTTTTTCCGAGGGGCGGTTTAAAATGATATTTTGCTTAGCTTTTGGTTATGATTCATTTCATCTTTCATACTGAAATTTTTGGGGAGCTTTACTGAGAAACATTGGATAATATACTTGTTCAAAGGATTTTTACGGAAATTGGTTTTCAAACATATGTACTAAATGTATACTTTATTGAGACTCAAGATTTTACTATTTGTGGATTAGTATTTTGTTGTTGTGTGCTTCTTATCTTCTGACTTGATTTATTTTCATTACTACTGAGTTGGCGTACTCATCATTACTCCCCGCACCTCTGTGTGCAGATCCAGGTACTGGTTTTGAGCAGCAATCACTTGCGTTCGTTCGGCATCCGTTTTGGGATTTCGAGGTAGCTGTCCAGGGTCCACGGCTTCTCCATTCCTTTCCTTCATTTAGTATTTAGTATTTTGTTCTGAGACCGTGTATTATGACATAAGTAGTGTTAGTCTTATTCTTAGATGCTCGTGATCAGTTGACCCTAGTTCTGGGGGATTTGTTTAGACTGTCAGATTATATTATGCTTGCTTAAAGACTTAGAGGAATTTTTGTACTTATTATGTTGGTTATTAATGATTTGAGAAATTATATTAAAATAAATGTGTAGTTATGTGATGGTTGGCTAGCCTAGTTCCACGATAGGCGCCATCACGACCTGTTCGGATTAGGGGTCGTGTGTTATACCCCATGTTTTCGTACGTGAGAGTACACCACAAGTAAATCGATGTAAGTTCGGGAATGAGATTTATTTTGGATTTATAAGTATCACGCTATTTCAAACAAGGGATAAGTAAATTTGTGAATGTGAGAGGGTAAGCAAATCGAAAAAAGGAGTTTCGTCGAGGTTTGGCATTTTGGAATAAAATACGGCCCGAGCTAAAATACTCGATATTTATGGACTAATACCACATAGCCATGATAGTAAGGTAAATAAGGTATGTTAAAAGTAGGTAGTATTTTAAGTAATTTGAGATAATTTTTAATTATGCGGGGTAAATCGGTAATTATCTAAAATGGTTGGGATAAAACACCACGTGGCAGCCACCCTTTATTCAAATAGTGATTCTTAATATAGTTAATCTAGGTGGCAACCTAATGCATGATTAAGAAAAAGGAAGAGACACTTTATTTCATCTATAGAACTACAATCAAATGCTAATTTCGTTCCTAGGATTTTGAACACAAAAACCATTAGTACTTTCTTCACATCAGCCGATCCTTCAAGCATTTGATGAGATTATGCCTTCATCCATCAGGTTTCACGGTAGAGTCTTGCACGCACTGCATTAAAGAAGGTGTCTATTGGACTTCTATTGCAACTTGTTTAATTAATGTCATTTTAGGATCTCTTTGAAGTTTGGACATGGTATCAAAAAGAAGAATCTTTAGGATATCTTTTGTGTTTTACGTCCCATGCAAATATAACAAAGGGCAAATTCTTAATCCATCCTGGTAGTTAAGAAACTGCATGGACAGATGAAAATGATGATAACGTTTCCATAACCTTTTGGAACTTTAAAAGAATGGAATGAGTTATCAAGAATATCATACGGAGTTCTCCCTATTTCGAGCCGCTGTTACATGTTGTCGCAATTTACGTGTGTTAGAGGGATTGTCAAGAGAATCGACTCAGGTATGTTAAGGATATCCCTTCTTTCTTTTTGGCATGATCCAAATTATACAGAAGAAACGAGCAAACGCACAGGTTTCATAAACGACTCTATTCATAGAAATACTAGGGGTCTCTGTGTTCTTGATTCCCCACGTGACATATTATTATATATTCTGTTCATTGGTCTAAGAATAATACACAGTTGAAAATTTTTATCCGGAAGGAATATTGAGATTATTACATATTTTCATGCATTTCATTCATTTATACATGTGCATTGACCCATGACTCAGACGTCGTTATATACGCATATATATGTATGTATATATATGTATATGGGATATGGAAAAGGTTATGGCGTTATATATGCACCACCACCTGATCAGCCGGTATACGTTGATGATTTGCCCACAGTGGCAAGATGATATGATGGGATGCCCTTAGAGGCTTGATGATGTTATGTACGTACAGACCTATGCATTACATGACATTTATACGCATATGCATGACATTATAGATATTTCATGATTTACAGAGCTATCCAGACTTACAGGTTGAGTCCTTTACTCCATGTTTCTTCCATGTCCTTTATATGCTGATTTACATGCCTTACATACTCAGTACATTATTCGTACTGACGTCCGTTTTGCCTGGGGACGCTGCATTTCATGCCCGCAGGTCCCGATAGATAGGTCGAGAGCCCTCCAAGTAGGTTATCACCTCAGCGGAAGATGTTGATGCGCTCCATTTGCTTCGGAGTTGCTTGTTTGGTTAGTATGATTTAGACATGTATTGTTTCGTGGCGGGATTCTATCCCTACCTTTATGACATTTATGTACTCTTAGAGGCTTGTAGACATATGTCGTGTACGTGAAAGATTGTTTAGCCTTGTCGGCCTATGTTCTGAGTTTATAAATGATCATGTTGGCCTATTAGGCCCATATGTCGCGTGTATATGACGATTTAATAAGAAAGATACGTTACGTTGGTACTCGGTTGAGTAAGGTACCGGGTTCCCGTTGCGGTCCATCAGTTTGGGTCGTGACACATCTGACCTATTCCAAGTCCCAAAACAAAATTTCGAACCTGATAGCCAAAAGTCAACCTACTATCAAATTTCTAAACCTCAAATTGCCAACTTTCGACAAAACAACACAAATCAACCTACGAACCTCCGAATTGAATTCTGAAAATAAGCCCAAGTCCAAAATCACAATACAACCTATCGAGACATAGAAACACCGTTCCGCAGTTGTTTTCACAAAAGTCAAATACTGGTCAATATTTCTAACTTAGGCTTCTAAGCCAGGCACCAAAGCGTCCGAATCAACCTGAAATCTTACCGATACGAATATAACCAACCCCGCAAGTGATAAAATCACTCATGCACATGTGTGAATAACCAAAAGGGAAACGATAAGCAATTGCACAAAATGAAGGGTGGGGTAATTTTTTTCTTCCCCTCTTCATAAAATGTTCGCCCTCGAACGTGCATAGAAACATAACTTTTCTGCTAGATTGTGTTGTATGAAGCCGATCCTAAATAAACTTAACTTTCTCCAAGGCATCTCGAACAAAATCCATGCCCAAAAACCTAGCCTCAGCTGGCTCAAACAAACCAACTAAATAACGACACCTTCTCCCATAGAAGGCCTAAAAAAGAACAATCTGAATACTCGATTGGGAGTTGTTGTTGTAGGCGAACTCTGCAAGAGGTAGGAAAAGATCCCATGAACCACCGAAGTTTATAACACAGGCACGTAGCATATCCTCCAAAATCTGAATGGTGCGTTGGGAATGTTCGTCCGTGTGGGAAGAGAAATATTGTACTTAACTTAATCTATGCGCCTAACTCATGATGTGTGGCTCTCCAGAAATACTCTGTGAACTACGTGCCTCGATCTGAGATAATGGACAACGATACACCGTGGAGATGAAAAACCTCACAAATATAGATCTGAGCCAACTTCTATGAAGAATAGGTAGTTACCACCGGAAGGAAATGAGCTTACTTGGTTAGCGTATCTACAATAACCCATACTTTGTCAAATTTCTTCAAAATACGTGGGAGCCCAATAACGAAATCCATGGTAACACGCTCTCACTTCCACTCCCGAATCAAGTCTCTGAAGCAAACCGCCCGACCTCTGATTCTCGTACTTCACCTGGTGACAGCTAAGGCACTGGACCACATACTCCACTACATTTTTCTTCATTCTCCTCCACCAATAGTGCTGCCTCAAATCTTGATACATCTTAGCAGAAATATGATGAATGGAATACTGGAAACTGTGGGCCTCTGCAGGAATCAACTCACACAACCCATACATATTGGGTACATATAATCGGCCCTGCATCCGCAAGACCCCATTATCTCCAATAGAAACCTCTTTGGCATCGTCATGCTATACCGTGTCCTTAAGGAAAAGCAAATGAGTGTCATCATATTAATTCTCTCTGATGCGCTCATATAAAGAAGACCAATAAAACATGCAAGCAAGGATCCGACTAGGCTCCGAAACATCCAATCTCATAAACTGATTGACCAATGCTTGAACAACCATGGCTAGTGGCCTCTCCACTGCCGGCAGATATGCCAAGCTACCAAAACTCTCTTCCTTTCTGCTCAGGATATCAGCCACCATATTGGCCTCCCTAGGATGATACATAATAGTGATATCATAGTCTTTCAGACCCTCTAACCATCACTGCTGGCGCAAATTGAGATCTTTATGCTAGAACAGATGTTAGAGACTCCGGTGGTTGATATAGACCTCACATGGAACACCATACAAATAGTGCTTCAAAATCTTCAATGCATGAATAATAACTTCCAATTCCAAGTCCTACACCGCATAATTCTTCTGATGAAACTTTAGTTGTCGAGACTCGTAGCCAATTTCCCTAGCGTCCTACATCAACACCGCGCCAAGTGTAAGACCTGGAACCTGTATGTAATACCAACATTGTAGCTGTAGTCAAAGCACTTTTGATCTTTTGAAAGATCGCCTCACACTCCTCAGACCATCTGAAAGTAGTACCCTTACGGGTCAATATAGTCAAATGTGCGACAATGAATGAGAAACCCTCTATGGAATGACGATAATATTCGTCCAAACTAAGGAAAATCTGAATCTCAGTAGCTGAAGACGGTCTGGGCCAACTCTGAACTGCCTCAATCTTCTTCGAGTCTATGTTGATCCTGTCGCTAGATACCACATTATCCAAGAATTCCACCGAATCGAGCAAGAACTCACACTTTGAGAATCTCGAATATAATTTATTTTCTCTCATGGTCTGGAGCACGATCTGAAGATGTTTCTTGTGATCCTCCCAACTGTGGGAGTAAAACAAGATGTCATCAATAAACACAATGATGAATGAGTCAAGATATTATTGGAATACACTATTTATCAGATGCATACATGTCGATGAGGCGTTGGTCAGCCCGAATGACATCACAAGGAACTCGTAGTGACCATACTGATTCCTAAAGAGAGTATTCAGAATATCTGATCCCGAATCTTCAGCTCATGATACCTGACCTCAAATCAACCTTCGAGAACACTCTGGCACACTTAAGGTACATGTTCTTTAGTGTTACCTTGTTCAACTATCGATAATTAATACACATGCGCATAGAACCATCCTTCTTCTTCACAAACAGAACCGGAGCACCCAAAGAGAAACACCGGACCAGATAAAACCCTTATCGAGAAACAAATAAAGTTGATCCTTTAACTCCTTCAACTCCGCTAACGCCATACGATATGGTGGAATGGAAATGGGCTGAGTTACCGGCAATAAGTCAATACCAAAATTGATATATCTATTGTGCGGCGTACCTGGAAGATCTGTTGGAACTACATATGTGAAGTCTCTCACTACCTGAACTAACTCAACGGTAGGAGTATCAATATTTACATCTCTCACAAAGGATAGATATGGTTCACACCCTTTATCAACCATCCGATGCGACTTCAGAAAGGACACAACTGTACTAGGAATATAATCCAATGTAGCCCTCCACTCCAACCGTGGCAAACCTGGCATTACCAATGTCATAGTCTTTGCGTGGCAATCCAGAACAGTGTGATAGGGTGAAAACCAATCCCTGCACAAGAATACATCAAAGTCTACCATATCGAGTAACACTAGATCAACTCTGGTCGCAAAACAACCAATAACAACTAAACAAGACCAAAATACATGGTCTACAACCATAGAATTTCCCACAGGCGTGGACACATATACAAGAGAACCCAAAGAATCACGAGATATATCCAAAACTCAAGCAATGTAAGATGACACATATGAGTAAGTGGATCTCGAGTCAAATAAGACTGATACATCCCTATGACAAACCAGAACCATACCTGTGATGACTGAGTCTAATATGATCGCCTCCGTCCTACTTGAAAAAGCATAGAATCTGTCCAGGCCACCCCCTCTAGGGTGACCTCTACCTGCTTGACCTCCACCCATAGCTAGTGAGGCAGGTGGAGCAGCAATTGGAGAAGAAACCATGGCTTGAGAACCCCGTGGACCCTGTGCAATCTGTTGAGCCTGTGTAGTTCGTGGAGGCACACCTCTCTTGAGTCTGAGGAAGTCCCTCATCATATGTGTAGTATCACCACATTCAAAGTAAGCTTTCGGTGGACGTGGCTGCTGAAACTTGACCTTTCCTGGTCAGTGGGACTAACCGGTGAAAGTACCCCGTGCAAGAGTTACGATGGATAGTGGCTGAGCAAAATGAGCAACCAGAGACCCCGGAGTAATTGGAGCACTACTAGAAGCTAGATCTGCTGAATGAAATGGGTGGCTCATACAGCCTCTACCATGAGGGGCTGCAATTGGAGCGCGGACATAACTATATCCTCTAGAATCCCGACGTCTCTTTGCTCCCCGTCCTCTCTCTCACAGCCCAGCATAACATCCAACCTCCGCGCGATCTCGACAACATGTTGATATAGAGTATCCATCTCCAGCTCTCGATCCATGCTGAATCTAATACCATAGTTGTGCCCCTCGATGAATCTACGGACTCACTCTTTGACTATAGAAACCAAGGCAGGTGCATATCTAGACAACTAACTAAATCTGATAGCATACTTTGACATTGACATGTTCCCCTAATGCATTTACTCAAACTGTGTGCGCCATGCATCATGAAGGATGTGGGGAATAAACTATCTCAAGAACAACTCTAAAAAACATATCCCCGGTAAGTGGGGCTGCATCAGCTGGCCTACCCTCCTCGGAAGCCTACCACCACCACTCACCTTAACAATACCCATGGTTCGGAGAATACGTCTACACTTCTCGAGAAAACCATATGCATCCTCTCAAGTCGTGGCATTAAAGTAGGAGGATCAAACTTCTCATGTCTCCTCTACTCCTCCTCAGATGCTTCTGGCCTTACCTCACGCTGAACCAATAAAGCGGGCTACAATGGAGTACAGGCCGCGAGAGTCTGAGCTCCTCCCCCAGCCAGGTATATAGTTGGTGCAAGGGGAATCAATCCCGCTTGACCTATAGTGTCGAACATGTGCAAGAACTATGCTAGCGTCTCTTGAAGTCCAGGGGAAACAAGAGGCGCCTCGGGTGCTTGTCCCCCAACTGAAGCTACTAGTGGCTCCTCAGTCGTTTCTCGAACACGTGATCTGGCTTCACCACGTGCTCCTACCCGGTCTCTACCCCCGCATCCGCCTGGCACGACTCTAGTAGCGGGTGTGGGTGTTTGATCATCAGATCCGATAGTGCATGTCCTCACCATACGTGAGAGAGCAGAAAGACAAGGATTCGGATTTTCGAAGTTAACTATTTCGCACAATAAGGAATCAAAGAAGTGGAATTTCCTAATAGTTATGTATCCTCTTGAAGAAAAGTATAGATGTATCCTCACCCATCCGCAAAACGCTACTAAATTTGATCATGAGTCGTAGCACCTATGAAACTAGAGCTCTTATACCAACTTATCATGACCCCAAATGCCCACCTTAGGATGTCGTGGTGGCTCCTACTCTCTAAGACTAGGTAATCCTAACAAAAAAGATAATAAGAAGTAAATAAAGACTAAAAACAAGATATAAACTAACAAGTCTCACAAGAATCTCAATACTAAACCACAGTACAATATTTCCCAAAACCCGGTGAGATTGAGTCATAAGCTGTACAGAAAAGTACTAATATCTCAATACACATCATTGTCCGAATAGAGGATAAATAGTAATAAGAGAAATATGGAAGGTGACTCCGAGGCCTGCGAGCGTCGGGCAGGTATAGCTTGATGTCTCCTGAAATAGCTGAATGATCACTAACGCCAGCACGAGCAAATGTACCTAGATCAGAAATAAAATTGGTACACCAAAACGCTACCCAATAAGTATCAATCCTAACCTTGGTAGAGTATTGATGAGGAAAGGTCAAGACTCCTAGTAGGACAGGATTAACAGAACAAAGTATAATCAAGAAAAATAACAGGAGAGCAAGGAGATGAATAATAACAAAGCAGTTTAATAAAGTAAGCTAATGACAAAATTTAAAGGAAAAAGGCAACAAGAAGGGAACACATAATGAGAACCACAATTAACCAAATACGGACAAAAACAATGACACGTCCCAAACTCGGGGAGCGCGACCGATGCTCAACCGAGTAAACCCGGCCGAGCAAGCCTGTTAGATACTTCCTGCCCAAACTCCTTATAACTAAAGAAGACATATTCGCATTAATTAGACAATAGGGAGATCGTGTATACAATACCAAATCATTTCCATTAGTTACTTTGTTTTTAATGTCTCAAAATACGCAAATTTTCATAGGCCAAAGTGAAATAAATGGTTCAAACACAACACAACTCGTTTAACTTTCCCGACACCTATATACAATGCACACTATGTCTACGGAGCCTCTAATAATTACAAAGAGTAAGATCGTAGTACCAGCAATAAGGCTCCGGCTATACCTCAAAATATAATAGTATAATAAACAGAAGATGTATAAACACGGAATAAAGTGGGGCTCACCGAGTCTGCTGGGACGAGGGTGTAATGCTATCACTGATAAATGTTGCCTGCTGTGGAACCACCTGCAACCATTAAAGAAGCAGTGCCCCAGGCAAACGAGACGTTAGTTTTGTCGAATAGTACTAGTCTCTATAACTAATCGCCATCTCAATAGAATGAACAATAATACATGAGAGAACACTCATGAAATAAATAGAAGCCTTAAACAATACCAAAACATCAAGTTAAAAACCAACATAAGTTTTCAAGTAAATTTCCATTTTTTTAAGTTGGGAGATCTTTAGTATCTATATACCATCATTCACTATACCACCACACTTTTACACGGAGCCCGGTCACGGCCCGATCGGCTAGGCCGCCACATTTGAGACATCCACCACAATCAAAATTTCAACTATAATTTTTAGCACAATCACCACTAATTGTGCGGCATGGCGTCCGATCATGGCCCGATCGGCTAGGCTGTCTTGCCTGAGACATTACTCTTTTCTATCAATCATCTCACTTCATACTTCTTTCTCATCCTTTCATTTCATTAGCAATAGTGGCCATAGTCATAATACCATTCTTGTCACTTGGCCGTATTTCATATTTCACATTTTCATTTCTTTACTTTCATGGATCGTCACCGTACATATCTACAAATAATATTTCACAGGAATCACAACTTCAAGTTCATTAGCATTAAAGACTTTAAACACTATGGATTTATTTCCAAGAAGAGGGGTAAAATGATTGGCAATCGAAGCACAAGTTAAAACCATGAACGTGTAACACATCATTTGTTCTTGAGGTACTTTTCCCCAAAAAGGCAATACACAATTTCAACTCATGAAGACATAAGAGCTCAAACACATTGGAAGTACTTAAAAAGAACAACATTAATTAAAATTGCCATACTTGGGCATAAATTGGGTATATAAGCTTTTAGACAGTTCTATTTTCGAGTCACTTTGGAACATTTGAATCAAAGCCTATTTCATAAGCTTTTCTCACATCATTTCATTTCCTCGGCACCATTGACCACAAGTATGACTTCCATTCTTAGCACATTGGCCACACTTTATATCTCCAACCCATTTATTTTACTTTCAAACTTCCTTATAGATTATTAACAACAAGGCATTTCCATTCAAGGCTTTAGATACACATTGGAGAAACTAGCAAATTGAGGGTCTTTGGCACATCTGATTTCTTGCACAATTCGACATGTTATTTTTCATTTGGATCACATTTCAAAATTATAACATATTAACACACACCCCATGCTTAATCACCTTCTCAAATAGGAACTCAACATACTAGAATGTTTGCAATACAAATTGAAAACATATATCATTTGACACAAGGCTTATTGGAGATGATAAATTTATAATGAATAACCCGGGACTTACAATGCCATTGTGGGGGTTGAATTCTAAAAGAGAACCTTGTTTGAGCTTTCCTTAAGTTAATACAATGTCCCAACAATTCTAGCAATAACAATCTATAGGAAGATAGCAAATTTGATAATAATTAGAAGGATTTACATGGTTTAACTCTCTTAGGAATTTTGTCAAACATCTAGCATGCAAAATAGACCATAAATCTCTACAATTGTAATCCCGTCCTCCCTCAACCAATTTTAACAAGAACTACCCAAAATGTTTCATTAACCCCACATACTACATCCTATTGTCACATGTATGTCCTATTTCAAACCACACAATATATATATATATA